>PVKA01002093.1:80098-131941 GCA_004027165.1 Ctenomys sociabilis
AGGTCTTAACCATCCAGCAGAAAAGTATAAAAGTATAAAAATGAAGTATACATCGTGAGCCCATAATATTAAGCTGAGCTGTAAATGGATATGGTCGACAATTTCTTTGAATAACTCCCTATGGTTGCAGAATGCTGGACTGTGTTGGATTGTGGTGTCAAGTTCAAGCACCTAAGGTAGTTGAATGTCAATGGAGTGCACACTTTTGACAGGTGAAGACAAAGGAAGGGTTGTAGAAAGAAAAAATCATGATGTGTGTGTATAGACAGTACAGTTGGGATAGATAACACTGTGCTTCTACATAATTCTATGATAGGCAAGATCTGCACTAATGATGGTTGGACAGGATATTATGTCGGCTTTTAGTGCTATGGTCATCCACTAGGTAAATAATTATTGAATTTTTGATATAATTCAGCTATAAAAAACCTGTAAATATAATATCATGTATGCACCTTGTACAATACCAAAATGTTATGAAAACAGTTTGCAATGTATTGATTCATCGACTCTGTATGGTTAAGGTGTTTTGAAACTGTCTGATTGACATTTGTATTTTAATAAAATAAAAATAAATGAAAAAAAAAAAAGAACGGCCTTTTAGCAAGTGAATGTACCTGGGGGACCAGGGAGACAGCTCAGTAGCATAAGTGCCTGTCTGGCAAACACAACATCCTCAGTTTCATCCTGGGGAACAAATGAGAATGAAAAAACTTTGGAAAATTTGATATTCATATACAGAAGCATGAGCCTAGAATCCTAACTTTTACAGTGGCCCTTTTATTTCTGTTTACTCGGCTCTTTTCATAGTCTCTACCCCATTCAATAAACCATTTTTGTGCTATGAATTATTTCCATGTAATCACCTTCTGATATAAATTCTTGTTTTTGATTTATTCCCTTCTAAGATTAGAATCAAAAATGGAATTTTGTTATACAAATACTCATAAACTGATCTGCTGATAAGCAAGGAAGTGTGGCATGAAGAGGAATTATTTTGCAAATTCAAGTTAACTGCCACCCATTACTCTACTTTTTTGTCTGATTTTGAGCTAAGTGTCTCTTCAATTCTACCTTAAAATCAAACAAGACAACATGCACAGCACTTTTGTTACAGTTTGAACTTTATTTTTTATTCATTTTAGTGAGGAAAAAAAGATAAAACATCAATGAAACACTTTCAAAACAGGTTAGTTGGACAGTTATAATAATTAATACATTGCACATTATTGTATTCATAGGACAAGATACAGACATGATATCTTGTCTAAACAACATTAATAGAAACCTTTCTTCTCATTGAACTAAGAGAAAGTAGCTGTATATTTATCCTAATTATATATATATATATATATATATATATATATATATATATATATATATATATACTTTTCAGAACAAAATGGTCCATTGTTTATGTCTCCCCTTTTGGAGAAGTCATTAAAGGACCTTTGCACACTTGATGCCAGTCTCAAGATTGTAGGTACTTGAACTCAGCAAAATAACCCAATATAGTCCAATAGTTCATAATAGCAGTGAGTTATCAGCACACTGGCAATTGTCTGAAGTTGTTGACTTGAACCCTTTACAACTCAGCATTTTAATGTAGCTTTACTTTTTATACCTCATAGTTACACTTTTCTGCTGGGTGGTTAAGACCAAGTTAAAGCAAGACCTACGTAACTAAAAATGTAACTTCTGCTATCAGCCAAGGTCAGTCAGATCCCCTGAGGACTTACCCAGAACCATGTACAGCACCTGTTGGGTCTTTGGTCAGTGTCAGTCACGTGATCATGGCCATTGCCTGACCAATTTGCTCTCTGTGAAACCTTCTGTCTAGGTGACTCTCTTTAGGCACACTACACATCATTAATCACTTTCCTCTTTGGCCCCATAATCTCCTTGATCAGAAAATTTGGGATACCAGTGAGTTACAGGATGTCACAGCAGGGGTTTTCTTATGTCCTGAGTCCTCACTGACCTTCGAGGACTAGGGCCAAAGTATTAGCAATCTTTTTAGCCCATCTACCTGTCTAATTTTTTGCCTATGAACTCTAGTTGTTAAACATCCAAAAGAGAAGCTTAATTATAGTATTATCCTGTAACAGAGGCAGTTAAGCTTAACATCACTATGTGTCTGAATAGCACATGCCATAGACATAACATGGAACTGCTATTTTGCAACAACCATGGATATTCTAAAATTTAAATCTCTGTAGAATGTTTAAAAACAATCACACATTTTTATACCGAAATTTTATACACAAACCATATACAACATATGGTTTGATTTCTATACTTTGACTTTAATATTAAGCAAGGTGTCTCATCACACAAATTACACCCAGGCTATATATACATTTCAGGCTGTGTAAATATTCTCCAGTTTTATATTTTTAGCAGCCAACAATAAGTTTTGTTTGATGAACATCTAATATGGGAAATCCACAACAAACAAGCGGTCGTTCCTTGTTTTAAGCTTTATTTCTGTGCACTACTCTCATTGAATATCTTAGATCTAACAGGGAAATGGAATTTGCTACATGAAAGTCTAAATTAAACTTTTAAAATGTTTTTAATGGTAGCACACCATTTACTTCTTATAGGCATAGAAACTAAGGCTCAAAAAAGTTTACTAAGCCCAAGATTATGCTGATAATGAAGATGGAATCAGGATTATACCCAGTGCTTATTTTTTTCTTAATCCTGTGTTATTTCTAGGTTAATGTACAATTTCACTGTCCCATTGTAGGAACAGGCAGGCCCTTAGGTAGGGAAAAGATAGGATAAAGGCCTTATTGGGCTTTGTTAAAAGTTAATAGAGACACTTACTAAAGGGCACCAGGGGAGACTTACTTGAGGTGGCTTCTGCCTGGACAAATTAGATTCCAGTGATAGAAAGACAGAGGCAGCTACACAGGAGCAATTAGACAAAGGCTAAAAACCACCAGGAAAATATCTGGTGGCTTAGTTAGCACAAGAATAACACACTTCTCCTTTGCTTAATCCTTAAACCTAAACTACCTGTCCAGAAGGCTCCCACCCATAATCCCCCCTCTCCATCTCATCAAAAAAGAGAAAATTCACAGCCAGAATAAATCTGATTAGGATGAAAGACAGCCAAGGTAGCCAATCAGATTCCAGGGGCCTGCAGGTGCCAAGGATCTCAGTAAAAGGAGCTGCAGACAAGAAATGCACAGTGTTTCCCTCTCAGATACTCTGCACCTGCCAGAACAGCCCCCTCTCATCCTTCTCTCTCTCCTCCTTTTCCACACCTTCCAATAAATTGTCTTCTTTTATTTTAAACTCTTCTTCTTTAGTTCTTTTACAGATGATAAGTTTAGGGGTGGCTGGGAGCTGCACGTTCCAGGGGAGCATTGCCAGGGTAAGGCATGGTGTCGCTGGATTGCACCCCTCCCCAACTCTATAACCGCTTTAGGAAGCATGAGACAGGCTGATTTCCTCCTGAAAAAGGGGACAATATCTAATGAATTTCATTTTTTTGTAGTCATATCTGTTGTCTAATTTTTCCCATTTTAAGAAAAAGTGTAAGACATTTTCTGTGTGACATATGGATTTATAGCCACTGTGATAATTTGAGAATCAGTACTCTTCCATTGGCAGTACGCTCCTACAAACACATACTCGGGCTTTTTCACACCTGCACGTGTGCAGCACTGGCCAATTCTTTGTGTGCGTCATTGTGTTCTCAACCCTCCTGAGTGTCCTTCTGGATAGAAGGAGAAAGAAATGTCTGAAATTCCCAAATAACCAGATCGTAGTTAGCTCCTGAGGTGACTCCAGCAGAAGTACAACACGGCACAACCAGTGAGAGTCTCTTACAAGTTTCAGGACGTTAATGTGTTGCTAAAAGGCTCATACAAATTTATTGGCAGTTTTTAGAACCCGCTTTAGAAGTTAAGCAGTGTTAATTTCTACTTACATGCATAATATGTATGGCTGAATAATCCTACTTGCCACATAGTCGACTGCATAACAATTTTCTTCTTGGCATCTAAACCCTTACTTTCTTGGAATATTTTGCTTCACATCAGTACCACCTGGCAGCATTATTTTTATTGAGAATATATGACCACAAAATTATCTTTATAATCATTTCATACTCCAAATGGAATGTCTTCTACGTGACTCCTAAGATATTAGTAGAGTTATACATAGCATGGTCATAGGTCTCAGCTAACCAGCACATTATGGGAATTTTCAGCATGTGCATCACTTAAAACTCTTTTGTTCATCAGTACAAGCGATATTCACTAGGTCAAGCAAAAAATGGGGATTCAATGACAAGAAGCCATGCTGTGTGTGGGAATTCAGGATGGGAATACAGGTGGAAACCAAGAATTCCGGAAATGACTGGAGTCAAGAGTTTCCTTCTCCTTATTTTGCTCAACATGTGTTGAAAGAGCTAATTCCTTCTATTTTCATCCTTTCTGCCCTACAGAATGGCTAAGCCATTTCCATGTGCCCCAGGGTGGTGAAATGATAGTCAGGGATGCTGGAGGTCTCCTGTTGTGTCTTCCTCAGTTTAACTTCTAACTTTCAGTGAATAACTGCCCTGGTGAGATCTTAGCCATCCTCCCATCCCTAGGCCAAATATCTTGAGTCAAATGTCAGGATTTTAATATTCTCATTACTTCATTTGTTAACATGGGGCCTTCCAGGGTATGCACATATTGGGAAGTGGGTCTGTGTTCCTGCTTCCCAAAATACAGAGGGGAGCAACCCTGTGCTGCTGCCCATTTTATCCAGGATATATTAAATGGTTTCTCTGTTTGGTGAATGATTTTTCTGATTTGTTTGTGACTCGTTTCAGTTTTGACTACTTAAGTAATGGCAATGGTTTCATTTTCAGTGTAGTAGCCCTACTCTGTTGGCTTCCTCACTCTTAACTGTTCTATAACTTCTGGCTGTACAGGTTTAACAGCCTCACAATTTCATGTTCAAGAAAGCTACCAAATTCATTGCTTTGGTATCCCTGCAAAAAATCTCAAGAGACAGAGTGCTTCAGCTGAGCATTGATTTAACTGCTGAACAATTGTGTGTCTGTTGTTGCCTTAGATATTGGTGTTTTCTGTGCTCAAATGACATAATCTCCATTTAACTACACCAGCCAAAGTCTTGTCTGCCTCTCTGGGGTTCTTTCCACCCCCAGGGTCTGACTTCTTCTTTCTGGAAGATTGATCTTCTCTTTCGCTGCTCTTGGCGCTACTGGCGATACAGTAGAACAGGTGTGTGGCAGGTGGAGTCAGTAACGTCTGCCTGTGGCAACTGTATCCAGCTGCAGCGAGAAGGACCCAAATGCCGCTAAAGTTGGTATATATCAGCTCGCCATGATGGATATTTATATGATTTCCATGTACATGTGCTACGTCTGAGATGGATGGATAGCCAGCCAGCCAGCCAGCCAGACAAATAGATAGACAGAATACATGACAAAATGTGACAACTATATTGCCTCAATTTAATTCTGATAGGACAACCTGTCCAGGTCCCCTTCTGACCCTCTCTTGGACAGAAGTTTTCTTTCCCCCAGTAAATATATTCTACTCTTAAACAAATAATAATTATGATAGAAGATTTCTCAGAAAGCTGGCTCTGCACTTTATGTGATATGTGTTCACATTTTAGCCTTTCACGTAGGACATTAATCTAGATGTCAGAGCCTGATTATGCAACAGTCCTGCCTTCCACCCCAAAGAGGGCTGCTCAGATGGGCTGTCTGCGGTGTGCTCCAGCTTGGTGCTCACGGGAGCAAGCTTCCTTGCCATCTCTTTCTCTCCGCAGGTGACACCAACTGGTGAATAGATGAATCAGTGGAAGTTATGGTGGATAACTGGAGCCTCAGGAAAAATATTATAGAAAATAGAACATCCCTTTTGGAAGTCTCTACTTTTATTTCTTAAACAAATAGGAATTTTTGAAAATAAATGCTTGGTGCTTCCTGATTACAGACTTTCAAAGTGGAAGTTCTTTTCATGCAGCTATGACATTAAGTTTGCTTTCTTTCTGACAAAAGACAGAACTCAGAAAACAGTGGAATCCAAGGCTCCAATTTTACTTGAATATGTTGGCTTCTATGAGACAATGCTGCAAATACATGTTCTTTTGATTTGGCTATATTTATGTTATTGATTCTGAAAAGGCTTGTTGTTTTCCCAAACTATTGTTCCAGGATTCTAATCAGGGTAAAAATGATCTAGAATTTAAATTATGATTCTGTAGATAAAATAGTATTTGGAAAAGAAAAGGAAGGCTTCCCCTGAGTGATAATGAGTATGAAAATAATCAAAAATTCTCCTGCTAATAACTGTAAGAAAGCAGAAGGTGAAACACTGGCAAAAAAGAGACAGTAATTACCTGTTTTATGATGCACGAAGTTCCTTTCTTTGATCACTGGAGAGCACTGTTCATCTATGAAACATTTTGCTTAAAGGGAATAACAAGCTTATGTGATCCAGAAAAAGTTTGATGTGGCAAATTATATAGCCCTTATTATTAAATCATAGCTATAAAGATAACACATTGTTCTTACAGAATATAGATACACATTTATAAGACTGTAAGTTTTCAGCATGTCAGCCTTGAAATCAGCTGACAACAGTACATAAAAATGCACATTTCTAGTATAAAGATACATAAATTCAAAAACTCCAATAATATGCAAAACGCATCACCTCCCAGACAGAGGAGTAATTTTATAGTGCTTTGTAATGTTAAGGGTGTCACTTAAGAACTGATTCCAACTAAGGTCAAACCAATAATGTTTGACTTAAGCATTTAGGAAATATAAATACCTGATGCAATGGAAAATCTCAGTGGGCATGCTATATGAATGATTTTTAGAGCAGTAACAGTGTAGGAGGTATTTCAAACTAGTCTTTCATTTGTAAGAATCAGACAGTGTAACAAAAGATATTACTATTTCTTATTAGGACATTTAAAAGATTTGATCATTTCCTTCAAGAGCCATGGAAAAGGAATATGAAACCAAGGAGCACCAAAATGATTATGTAAGGAAATTGCCCTGAGTCTAAATTACTTACTTTGCAGGCGGAAGTGGCACTCAAGGTAAACTTCAATGCTGTAAACCTTTTTCCTTACTTCTGTTTTTTAAACCAAAACTTAGAGGAAGAATTTGGAGAGCTCAGTTGATTTATCTTGTCACTTTCTAAAATTAAGAACTTACCTGATGTCATTGGAAGCTTCAAAACTGGAGATAGAAGAAAACACCAGTTCCAACTTTTCTTTCCCCTTCTTAACTTGTGTTCTCCTATCTTGCTTTTCTTCTCCAGGTCCAATTATAAGACTTCTACAAAAAGTGGATTTTACTATGTGTAAAATAATCACTGATGTTAATCACTCATCCGAATAAGACCTGCACCTCTTCACCACCACAAGAATCTGTACAAGCCTGCTAAGGAACTAGGTTTCTTAGAATTTTCTTGAGTACATTCTGATAAATAAGGAAATGTTATCTGAGGCCACGAGAGAAGGTAAAGCACCTTGATAACTGGCAGTGCTCACTGCCAAATCCCCCAGTTTTCTACTCTCCGTGTTACTTACACTCAGACATGCAGTACCAGCGAGTGAGCTTCAGGAGCTTGGTGTCAAAACTGAATTTCTTCAAATATCTTATGAGCAGAATCTGTCATGTGAGTGGATTTGGAAGTACCTAGAGCTAAATTTTGAGCCTTTGTTGTCCTAGATGTTTCATCTTGAATGAATGATGAAACACTCACATACTTAAGTCTCTATTGGAAATGTTTTGCACAGCATAGAATAAATTGGGCTGCATTATTATTTAGAAATCACCTAGTATAAATAGAAAGAGAAAGACTTAAAGTAATTTGAACACAGTTTTGAATAAGAAACTTAATACTTTTTAATTTAGACCTTAGTGGGAATCAGTTTCTAGTCATCTTTTTTTTACAGTGGAACCAGGGATTGAACTCAGCCCCTTGCATTTGCCAGGAAAACACTTATTCCACTGAGCCATCTCCCTGGCCCCCGCTACTCATGGTTTTTAACTAGGTGGCATTATCATTTGTGGACTTATTTTTCTTTCCTAAGGACAATGATCAACCATGCTTAATGCATATTCTAAAATTTCTGGATAACAAATTTGCATAGTAGGTAATACCTTTACTCCAGTACTTTTATTCTTTAAACATTTTTTTATTCCCCAAAACATATGGATCAAAATACTATTAAAAATAGAGTTTTCACTCACAAAGGGAAGAAGCTATCCAACCAAATTTTGGGTAAGGCAAAATATTGCCTGAACACTTTTAATTGATGGAAGAGTGCTGTGGTGCATTTTCTGTTGTACTTTTGAATTGTTCTTTACAGAGACAACTTTCTGTTAGCGTGATTAATTTTCTTTGTCCCTCATATGTGACATCTGGAATCTGCAATTTTGTAGTCTTGTTTTATTCTTCAGTTCATGAATGCTCAATGTTGGATGTGCATGGCCTGTGATACATGTAGTACACTACAATATTTACTATTAAATTTGTAAGATTTTGGAGCCCTTAAGATCAAAAGCTTACAGAGCAGATTAAAGAATATAAAAGGAGTGGATACCTCATGAAGAGAATTTTGATACTCAGGGAGTATGGTGAAGACTCAAACAGAAAACTCTGCCACAAGAAGTCACACATCCCAGACTGCATCTCAGAAGCAGTGCAGCACTGTCCCCATGCTGCTGTGAGCAGGCCTGACACTCAGAAGCTTGCACTCAACACATACTTGCTCGCATCCCTGGGGAACACCTCTGCCTCCAGGGATCTTGACACTGCTTCCTTTGAGTGTCTCCAGCTGTGGAGCTCTTGCAAGTACATTTGTGTGGTGAGTGCAGGTCATGACTTGCTCACTTATGGCTGGGTGCTTTGGGCACAAGTTTCTGACATTTTTATATTTTGTAATTTGTGGCAGCAAACAATGGCCACAGTTTCAGCTCATGGGCAACTGAAAAGTGGTCCAGATGTTTCCACAATTCCATAAACTAGCCTGTCTTCGCCGTGGCCTCTGAGAGAGATGCCAGCCCTCATGGACAGATAAAGTTGGGAGCAACTGCACACAGATGAGATTGTATGAGACCTCTGTTTTTGAGAATACCCAGGTACTTAAATCCTCACCATAATGATGGAGAGTTTCATTAATATTTTTGAGAAATAATTTTAAGGTAGCTGTCTTTCAATTCTACAATACTGAAAATATTAGCATTATAACTACAGCCAACAAATCAGGAAAAGAAACAAAGATATTAACTAGAATATAAATGTTTGTTAAAAGATTATGATAAACATTGGATGCATTTGCTTAAAACATACACGTTATAGGGGTTGGGGAGATGGCTCAGTGGAATAAGCGATTCCCTGGCAAGCACAGGGGCCTGAGTTCAATCCCCAGTTCCGAAAAAAAAAAAAAAAAAAAAAAAAAAAAAAACATACACGTTATGGTAAAACACAGGTAATATGTCCTATGTCTTGCTGAAAGGAAGAGGAAACTTTTCCTCCATTCACCCACTTAACTCTGTTAAACAAGGTTCTATGATTCAAATATAACTAGAGTTCATTTCTCTTTGAAGTTGCTCGGTGATACTCAGATATAAGCTATACATATACTTTCAAAGCACTTTCAGTATTAGAGGCTCAGTTCTTCAGAAGAAATACAGGTTGAGGAAAATAACAAGCAAGTTTAATTTACCGTGTCTGGTCTGGTCTCAGAACAGAGCCAGAAGTTGCTGGGCTCTGGTCGGAGAGGGGATGCAAGTGCTGTATTGTTTCTGTCCTCCTAGGACAACACCTTCAAAGTCCCACTGACCCCACAACCTGCAGATTGCACAGTGAGAAAGAGGCTGCCAATCATTCTCTTCATAAAGTGGTCTGATTTAGCTGGAAAAAATAGAGGCGAGGAGATCTTCTGGGATGGTTGATTGGTTGTGTCAAATTGAGTAACAGAAACTCAACTAAACTGGCTCAGTAATTCTACACTGCAGGGTATAAAAGGCCCATCCTAGAGTGGCATGTCACCTGGATGCTACCACGTGGAAAAGAAGGTCAGCTCTGCTTCCATTTCCTCAGAGGAGCTCCAGCCTTCACCTTCACCTTGGACATCGGCCCCTGCTTCAGCTTCTGGCTCAGCCTCACTGGCCTCCCGATAGGGATTCCCATGGGGCACCGCAGTGAGCTCCAGGCCTCCTGCTGAATCCTTCATGCTCCAGTGTACAGACAAATCCTCTGCACGCTTCCACGTCTGAATGTGTGGGTGGCTGCTGGAGCCTATCTTGGAAATTCTTATATATTCTTAGACCCGGGATTACATGTTGCTCTAGTAAATGCTGACTTACACACCTTACATCGCACTGTGGCCTTGAGCTTTCCGATCCTAAGGATCGGCCCACTTAGGATCACCCATATATCTCTTTCATTCTTCTATTAGACTTCCATTCTTTTGTAAGACAATAGAAATCAGATTAAAATAGAATTTCTTTGCAGAGGTCAAGTTCTTTGAAAAATTCATTCTCTCCCTCTCTTCATCTCTTTTCCTTCTTTCCTTCCTTACCTCCATGTTGCTTCTGTAAGAAACGCCAAGCACAATTGTTAGTTATTTCTCACAACCGTATGAGGCCTTGTAAGGTCTCTCAAGCTATGGTTTTCAACATCCTTAGACCTGTTGCTTTATATTCTATGATATTCTATCTGTATAATATACGAAAAGTATGCATTTCTGAAAAAATGTATGTAGATTTTCTAAAGAATTATAGCCATTCCTAAGTTAGTGGGAATTAATGCTGTTACTTTATTTCATTGCTTAGAGTACTCGGGCTCTTTCTCTGGGTGTTCTAAGGTAAGAAGTTGTTTCAGGTTGAAAATAGGGAAGAGGAAACAATGGAGGGGTCATGGGAAAGGAAAGAACAATAACAAAAAGAGAATGGAGGAGAAAACGGAAATAAAGTTTTTATCAATAAAGAGGGGAAGAAGGTTTGAAGGGAGGGGAGTAGGAAAAGAAACATGATACATCATGCGCAGGTGCAAATTCCTTATGATGAATATTATTGTTATGTGTATCTGAAGTGTATCAGTAAAGGAAAGGGAGAAAAGAAAGAACTTTCCTTATTGGCTGCTCTTTAGCACGGGTTCTGAGGGCCTACTATGCTGGACACTTCAACCCTGGAATCCTCTGTTCTGTTCTATTCTGAGGGGTGCTTTACTCAGGAGTAGCACCTACTGGGCCTCGCATCTGGGCCTCTATATGGCCACTTCCTTGGTGAACAATCAACTATTTCCTCAAAAAGCATGTGATGCTCTAATTTAGTGCAGTTGGTACAAGGTGGAGCCTTTCATTCCATTTCTTGCCTATATGAACTTTACTTTTGCAAAATTTAATTCCAACTTCCAGGATGATTTTCGGACTGTACCCAAAACCTCACAAGTCAATGAGGGATTTTGAAAATCTTGGCCAACATTGCCTCTCTAGTAATTTTAAATGAGCTAGCTGGCAGCTATCTGATAAATGTGAAATACCACGGCCTTCCGTCTTCTGGTTGTATCATAGAGATGACCATCCAACTTCTGTTCCATCTGTGAGCATTGGCAGTATTCTGATCCATGCCATGAATAAATAGAGCACTGGCCTTTGATAATGGCACTTCTATTTTGGATCCCATTTCATGATAATCCATTTGACCCTTGGGTTCTCTCAGGAAATAAGTGCAGTTTGGCTGCATCAGGAAAAAATGCACTTCGTGGGCTGCATTGAATATTAGTGTAGACCAACTTCGCATTTAGAGAACTGCTTTAAGGCTTCCCTGCTCTGCTCTCATTGTGGAACTAGAGTTGTAAGAGCTAGAAAAACAGCATGTAATGTCAACTTCAAAGTATCCCAAAGTCTCTGCTTTCTAATAGAAATATTCAGACCTCTATCCTTCAATCTATTCCATTTAAATTGATTTTCAACCCTTCGAAATCATACTGGAACTATTCAGTAATAATATTTATTATAGGAACAAAAATGATTATTGGGGGAAATTGTGATAATTTTCAATTAAAGTTTAGTGGTCTTTATTACTGAATTATGTAAGAAAGAAACATTTGACAGTGGAAAAATAGCAGGTAACTGGTGTCTTATCACTATTACTAATGCGTCACCAGCCCAGTATTTGATGAGAATTTGCTGGAAACGCAATGTGTCCTGAAGATGTGACCTCATATTCTAAACAGACAGCGATGCAAAGGTCATTGATAACTTGTCTGAGTATTAGGAGCTTGAATATTTTCATGAATGGCAGTGCTTTGCATTGTTAAATAAGATGTTTGAATGGATTTGCTGCTTCATACTAGGGTGATAAGGAACAAAGTTTTGCATTTGTGCTTGGAGCTACTCCTCTGATGAGATTCCTTGATAAATTTTATCTTCTGTCTTGGTACACGTTTGAAGTAAGTAATGGTTATATTGCTCATTTCTTGTGAGGAGTCGGCACAAGTCCTTAACACACCTTAATTATTTTCATCTTGTTTTCCTTCCTTTCCTCTCCCTTGCTCCTCTTCTCTTCCTGAAAAGTTATATTTCCCTGTTTCCTATTATTTTTCTTGGCTTTTTATTTCAGTTGCCTTTCAGATTTCTCATAGAAGGCAAACAAGGTGATATTTAAACTTGTGTGTCTGATTCATTCTCCTTTCTTTTTTTTTTTTTTTTTGTGGAACTGGGTATCGAACTCAGGCCCTTGCATTTAAGCAGGTGCTTATTTTACTGAGCTATCTCCCTGGCCCCAGAAAGCTGGAATAGATATATTTTTTTCTTTTTTGGTGGAACTGGAGATTGAACTCAGGCCCTTGCTCTTGCCAGGCAAGCGCTTATTCTATGAGCTATCTCCCCTGCCCTTATTTGACATAATGTTCACCTCACAGTGCATCCACTTTCTTACGAATGATTCAGGTCTACCCTTATTTATGACTGACTTGTGCTCCATTTCGCGTGGATACCACATTTTCTCTATGTATCCCTCTGTTAGTGAACAAACAGGCCACTCCCAAGATTTAGCTCTTATGAATGGTGCTGCCATGAACACAGGGATGCATGTTACTGTAATAGATTCCTTTAGATTTGTTTTTACCTGATAATCAGTTCAGGAAAGTGATCACTCATGGTTCAATATATTTTAGTGAATGAAATAAATATGAAAATAATTCCCATTATATCAAATATTATATGACAGATGCCTCAATAGTTTTCTATTACTTCTACAGCAGATTTTATTTGTAAACATAAAACTAAGGGTCAAACACCAGTCAGAGAAAGCTGTTTTGGCCCCCCAAATCATCTAAAAATAGAGGCTTGATTGATGCCTCCCACCCCTGACTGGCTAACTCCTATTTACTTTCCTTAATAGTTCAGAGCAAGGAAAAAGACCTGAGAGGCAAGAAAATTTTTTGAATGTGAGTCCTTTTTCATCCTAAATAAGCTCACAGTTTATTCAGTTTTTGAGCACTATGCCAACTAGAACTTATGGGAACTTGGAGCGATGATCTAAGCTCTACAGAAGAGCTCTGTAAGTCTGTATCTGGACCTGGTTTCTCCTTTCCTTACTGACAAATCTGAAGGATAATTGCAAAATGTGGGGGAAATAAAATATCCTGAGACAGAGTGGGTCTGTCTGAAGCAGTCTGACCGTGTTCCTGTCCTTCCTAGGGAAGATGACATCTGCACTTAGGGAAGAAGCACCCATGACCACCTACATTTTTACCCTTTTCTTCCATGGAGCCAGGATGTCCTTCACACACTTCCCAGTGAGACATGGTCCCTGAGGTGTACAGTCCAGGTGCAGGGGTGGCAGGATCCCTCAGCTGTGCTCCGCTGGACACAGGCAGTCAGGATTCCATCCATGTTGGTGAGATGCTTGATCTCAGAAGACTCAGACAAGACAGCAGCCCACCCTGCCCCACAGAAGGCCAGCTCCACCCTCACCAGCACCAGGGTCTGTAGCTTCTCATTACGTAGATTGAACTCATAGTGATCTGCCCATATTCAGCCTCCCAAGTGCTGGGATTACAGGTGTGTGCCACAGTCTCAATTGCTGGCTCAGTGCACTCTAGGGGTGGGGCTGGCACAGTGTATGTTTATTATTTTAAAACAGGGTTTTGCTAAGTCACTAAACTGCACAGGCTGGACTTATCCCTGTGATCTTCTTCCTCAGCCTCCTCGAGTACTAGAATTTCAAGAATACATCAGAATGCCTGGATGGTCATTAAATTTTAATTTGGTCAGTTCTGTTTTCTTTAAGGGAGAGGATAAGTGCCAAAAAAAATTAGCAACAATTTTTCTGATTTTAGTGTAGCAATGCTGCTATAGAACATAGTCATTTATCAAAAAAATAATCTTTCAGTAGTTGTAACACATTTTCATGGATAAATAAATGGGTGTTTTCTAAATATTTGGTGACTGTCTGACAATAATGCTGACTAATCAGGAAGCTCCAAAGACCTTCCAGCCTTCCATATTCTTAATTTCCTTGGCTTTCTAAACTGAGAGAGAGAGAGAGAGAGAAAGAGAAAGAGAGAGAGAGAGAAGGAGGGAAAGGATGCTCATGCTGATTTTCAAGAGTTGCTATAGTAACCTTTGAGCAGGCACTAGAGGCAAGCTCCCGGTGGTAACCTTTATCTTTAGGACAGCAATATGCTTGATAGATTATGAGAGCTATGTGTCATTCATATCCTCCAGGTGTTTGCTACTTTATGAAGTCAGAACAACTTAACATTGAAGTCACAGTCTCTCATAAAAGATTTGTATGTTTTTTGAGAAAATAAAAATGATTACTTCATCTGTAGTTTAGATTGTTAGGGAATGAGACCAGACATGGCAGTAATGTTATTTTATATGCTATAAGAATTTAGAGTAACAATAACTTTTTCTTTTTCATTTTTTCCCACTTGAATTTACCGAACATTGATTTGCTCACAACTTTCAACAGTATTCTCATGAAATGTTGAGGAGAATATTAAGTTATTGAGGTTTTATAATTCAAGTAAAATGCAGTTTTGCTTTTTATCCACATATATTTTAAGTTCTCTTTCTATTGGGCTATATTTTGATAGTACAGGATAGATAGGAAGCAGTTTAAAAGCCTTAATGGTATCTATCGGCGTGGAAATCTTGGAAGTATTAGAAAATAAGTCTAGAAGCCGATTGTCAATTGAATGACTCCAATTATTAGACAGGGTCCAAAGGCAGGCAGAGGAGAAGGCCTGCCTGAGCTCATTAACATAGGTTTCGCTCTTTCTTTCTTTCTTTCTTTCTTTCTTTCTTTCTTTCTTTCTTTCTTTCTTTCTTTCTTTCTTTCTTTCTTTCTGTTTCTTTTTTTTCCTTGTTTCTTTCTTTCTTCCTCTCTTTCTCTTTCCTTTGTTTCTGTATTTTTATGCATTGGAATATTACTCAACTATAAAGAATGATAAACTTGAAGCCTTCATATTTAAGTGGATACTTATAAGATATACTTATAAGTGAAATAAACCAGACCCACACATGCAAACATCATACAGTCTTCCTAGTATAAGAACTCAAAAGAAGAAATACAAATAGAAAGGTATAACACAATTAAAAGGAAAGCGAGAAATTGAGGATTGAACAATGAGGAAAGGGCAAGGGGAAAAGCTGGGAAACATGACAGGGGCAAAGCCATACATTTATGCACACAAGATGGGTAAGGCAATAATCCTGAGAAACATCAGCAAGTTTTTGAAACTAGTAGTTAATTGGTAGGATTCTCACCCTGACTAACTAACTATACATGCTGATACCTGTGAACCAAGCAACTGCACTGAAGAGAGCAATGTGTAATAGAAGGGTCATGTTTGGAATGCCTGCCATTATGGTCTTCTAAATGCATACTTCTAGTCATGACATATCAATTATTACCATGCTGTCTCTCAAGTAAAATATTTTTTTTCTTTTTTGAATTAAGGGTAATAAATGTAAACAAGATACAAGAAAAAAAATGTCATAGGACTGTCCTGCTACAATGCTCTATATGGTTAGATTCCTAAACTTCTGTATAAAAATATATAATCGTTTATTCCTATTTTTAAAATATAGTTTAATTTTTAAATTTTTTTCATATGCTGTAGGAACTTAAAGTTTGACATATTAATCCTTGATGGAAAATACCTACTCCATGTTATTCCTAAGATGAATGATACTTAGAAAGATAGGGTAAACTAAAATGCATATGTTGCAGGGTAATAATAAGCTTCTCTTCTGGAGGGTTAACAACCTAAGTTTGCAGATCAAAAATTAGAGAAAAGGAAGGGCTACAAGGTCAGGCAACATTTTGGTCCTAGCCTTTCAAGGTCAGTGAAGACTCAGGACATAGGAGAACCTATACTGTAACATCATATAGTGCAGGTATGTCCCAAATTTTCTGATCAAGGAGATTATGGAGCCACAGAGGAAAGTGATCATGATGTAGAGTGTGTCAAAGGAGAGTCACATGGAGAGAAAACTTTCTCTCAGTCTTTAACAGAGAGCAAATTGGCCAAGCAATGGCCAGGACATATCCACATGGCTGACACTGACAAAGGCTCTACAAAGTGAGGTACAGGATTTCAATAAATCGTGAGGGTATGTGACTGACTTATCAGTTACAAAAGTTACATTTCTTGCTTTATAGGTATCACTTTATCTTGGTCTTAACCATCCAGCGGAAAAGTATAAAAGTGAGGCATATAAAGTAAAATCATATTAATATGGTGAGCTGTGAAAGGTTCAAGTCAACAACTTCTGTGGATAACCCATTACTATTGTGGACTGCTGGACTGTGTTGGATTGTTTTGCTGAATTCATGAACCTACAGTATTTAGATGCCAATGGAATACCCTCCTCTGACAGGACTAAACAAAAAAAGGGGACAAAAATGATGGACTGTTTTGTATTTGTATATACAGAATACTCAGGACAGATATACAGCTATTTGCACTTAATTCAATGAGTAGAAAGATTTGTACTAATAGTGTTTGGACAGGATATCCTGTCTGCCTTTTTGTACTATGGATAACCACTAAGAAGATAACAATGTACAATATGTTAATTATTGAAACTGTCCTATTAATCAATTTGAAACTGTCTCATTGCTACTTGTTTCTCAATAAAATAAAAAAATATAAAGAGAATAATCACATTCCGGAAATGACTTTTTCACATCTATATTTCATAAGCCCTTCCAGATATATAGAATTTGTAAGTCTGTCATTGACTGAATAATAGTATTGGCCTGATGATTATTTTGTATAACTAAGTTTTAAGACTTGTAGAGACCCCCGGAAGTCTTCACATGATGATTTCCTTAACATTTTCTTCACTAAAAAATGCTCGTTTTAGGAGCTGGGGAGAAGGCTCAGTGGTCTCAGCACCTTCCTGGCAAGTGCAAGGACCTGGGACCAATCCCTGTACCACATGCCATATACTGGCCCTGGATGCTAACCAGCGGAATCAGACCCAGTGGCCCACGCCACAATCCCAGCACTGAGACAGGAGGATTGCTCCGAGCCTGTGCTGAGTAGCAAGGCCCTGGGCCAAGTAAATAAAACAAAAAAGATTGTTAAAATGTTCCTTTTAGTTAATTAATCACCATTTTTTAAATAATGGATACTACCATTTATATTTTTAAATATCTTAGTTAAGAAATAAGGCATAGTCATTTTTTACATGGAAAAATCTGGGGATGGTAACTATTGTTTTCAGAAATCTGAATCAAGTTCTGAATAGTGTTTTGCAAACAATTATTATTAATATTCATCAAGAAGAACAAATTTGGTGACTTTTCTTGGGGCCAATATAGCATTAAACATAAAGAACAAATTATCTATCTATCTATCTATCTATCTATCTATCTATCTATCTATCTATCTATCTATCTATCTATCTACATGTTTCTGGCTGTCTTCCCCCTTCCCTTCTTCCTGTATTCCCTCCCTCCCTTCCTTCCTCCCTTCCTTCTTTCCTTCCCTCCCCACTTTCTTTGATTCTTCCAACCTTCTTTTGGTCTTTTCTTTCTTCCTTCTCTGTTGTTTTAGTTTTTTCAATATTCATTTACCTACTCACATTCTTTCATGTAAGAGACATGGGCAGTTATGCTCCTAAATAGATATTTTAATTTTCAATTTAAGCATAAGAATGTAAGGTCCTTGGTGATTTATCTATTTATTTTCTTGGGTTAGATGCAAAATAGTTTACTGAATGTTCAATACACATTTTTTTAAATTTAAAAGTTAAATCACAATCACAGTTCATACATTGTTAAACTTCTATTCACTCATTCATTACAATCAAAGCATATTAACCCGAAATGAAGTTTGTGAATAAATTCACTCAAACCTCATTTATTTAGAATGTATGAATTTTTAATGTTGGACAATTTTGTTGAAAAATGAAATGTTCTTTACATTTTTTTCTAAAGAGACAAATGGTTAGTTCTATATATTTGCTGTATGAATCTGTTCACAATTTCTCCCTTTGTGGTGCAATTTATAAATGAGAAAATATCTGTGTGCATTTTATTAACATTATTGACAAGTCCAGAAAATATATTTTAATGAGCACTGAGTTTTTTCATGGTGATAATATGGTAACTATGATCTTCTCCTCTGTCAAAGCAAAGAATCATCTTAGTGAAATATACTGCTTTGTCAATAAACAATTTCAATTTAACGAGTGTTTAGAACATCCTCAAGTTAGACCAATGGTTTTTAGCAATTGTTACTCAAGAGCAAATGAGACAAATAAAAATCAGTAAGTTGGAATCTACATTTGCTCTTATCTTCAGGAATCTGGTTCATACATACTTATGAGTGCTCACCCTATATTAAGCCCTAGCCAATTTAAATGTTTTTTCTTTGAACTGCATTTAAAATATGATGCTCATTATTATTTCTTCTCTTTTTTGTTCGTGACACCACCACCTCCATTAGTAACAACTACAATTTACAAACTACGCCTGCCTGGTAGCAAGGATAAGGAGCTGTAAAAATCGAAGGGAAAGCTAGAAGTTAGAATTTCCATCCTATCCTTAAGAGAACACAGTCTGACACACACCGTAATTGCCACTTCTGACTTCCAAAACTAGGAAAGAAAATAATTTCTTTTGTTTGGACACAAAAGTGTTGGTAATTTTTTATGAGCATTAACATACACACCAACATAAATTTATGAACAGCCTTACTTGCTTTCCATAATAACTGTGCTTCCAAGGTTTTCATTTTAAAAATTAAATCAACATGAAAATTAAATCAGCATGAAACCTAGGCACAAGAAAGGAGTCTTATGCGAAAGAGAATTACTGACAACTTGTGAAAGACCTTGCAATGGCAATGAATGACAATTGACAGTGGGAAGAAGAAAGGAAGGCCCGTGGTAATCAATTTTTATTAACTTTGGGAAAGTCAGTGCTGGGAGAGGTCCCTCCCGGTGCATGGCGGGCCTGGAGCTCTCGCTTGCTTGCTCACCGGCTGAGCTGCACTGGCTCTGGGGCCCCGGGATCACTTTGGGAAAGTCAGGAATTCCTAGGGTCTAGAAAATTGAATGTAGAAAACCTGTAACCCCAGTTTGTGTTTATTGCCCTGCTGGCTGTGAAAGACCCGCATAAGTGGAGAAAAGGACAGCAAAACGTGATGAGACTGAGCTTCCAATCTATAGTCGCCTTTGATCAGCGGCTTGCTTCTACTGCTAGTACTGCAAATTAATTCTAAGCAATTTTCCACTGTTGATAGTAAAATGTGGAACAAAAAATGAAGGAAGTAACTTAAATAAAGAAGGTTTCATATGTTTTTCAGAGCAATAGGTGCTTATTTGACAAGTCCAAGAAGTTTCACAGCACAGCGAAAAGAACAGACTAAAAGATTAAGACTAGCCACTAGGGTGTAGACAGGGACAGATCCTGCAAGTCCCGTACCGAGAGCGCTTCACCCTGACCGGGCAGCGCGGATGGGCAGGGCCAACAGGTTAAGCATGGAGCATCTGGCTCAGGTTCCTCACTGAAGAGACTCATCCTGGCTCTGGAGGGGACAATGGATTTGAGAGAGAAGGCAGGAAGATGAGTGAGAAACTTGTACTAATTCATGCTAGAGAAAATAGAGCTCTGTATTGAGAAACAGTGTCACAAGACAGAAGGGTCAGTATTCTTGTCGAGAAAATAGAACAGTTTTGTACTTGATGGGCTTTGTAGAGTATAGGTAGGGGGAAAGGAGACAGGCAAGGATTCTAAGCCTTTTGTTTAGGCTCTAATCATATTACTCATTAAGTTAGAAAATACAACATAATGCTGCTTGTGAAAAGGTAGTAAGTGGTGTCTCGGTCATTCTTCTCTCCTTGCTGGGACAAATACTCAACGCTCAAAATGAAGGAAGGAAAGTTTTATTTAGCTCACAGTTACTGGAGGTTTCAGTCCATACTCAGCTGGCTCCAAGGCAGAGGGGCACATAGCAGAGGGCAGCAGTTCTTGGTGGTGGCAAAGAGCAGAGAGCAAGGGAGGAGTACAGGCAACAAGGGCTAGAGAGAGCAAGTCTCCCTCCTCTGTGTTTTACCTTCAGGCTGTCTGCCCCAGGCTGGGTGTAGCACTGTCACCCATAATCCCAGAATTACTCAGACCCATAATCCTTGCCTTGGATCATGAATAAGTCACAAACTTCAGATGCCCCTCAATGTCTGCATGAGGCTTTGTGGGGGACACACACACACACAAACCTTAACAAGTAGTGAGTCTTATACAAGAAATACTATGTTGCTATGAAAATGATAATGGATATAAATATACAAAGTATTTCTCAATTAAAGTAGATACAAAATAAACCTGACAAATAAAATGTTGATGATTTAAAAACTATGCACTATTAAGTACAAATTATGTTATGAACCCCTCTGTGGTTTGAAAATTATTTATCAAAAAGCTCTAGTAATGTTGAGGATAAACGTCCTAAAAATATCATTCTAGTTAAATTGTAATCAAGTAGTTGAGATATTTGGACTTATTTTTAAGCAAGATGTTGTATGATTCCTTAGGTTCAATTTAAGGAAACCATTCATCATGTAGCATATAATGTACTACATATTGTGTATTTAAATTATTACTGTAATAACACTTCTATTTACTCTCTCAGGAAATATTTTCACATTAATGAGCAGGCTATATGAGAAAAAGGAAACAAAAATATGTTTTGATAAGAAAAAATTAAACATGTTAGGTATTTAAAAATGCAACTACAGATAAGTGTCTAAATAGTTTAAAGTACATTTGATAAAGATTAACTTTGTTACTGCCCATTCAAAATAACTAAAGGAAGAGTTTTTAGGAGTTTATTATATATAATTGATAGACTTTCATTGTCTTGCTATTCATACCTCAGTGCTGGGTTTAGTGCACGCGTATTTCATAGCGAAGGTGAAGGTGCTCACAATTGCCATTTTCTCCTTTGGAATAAAATTTCCACTTCTGACCAGACTTCTGGTTATCTGTGACTACAGCTAGATTCACGAGGCTTTGTTGCAGCTGTGAATGGCTGTCTGATTAAGCTCTATCCAAAAAATGGTGACCATGTGCATACACGCATGCCTGCTGCTTTTCATCTTCCACTATTTACACAATAGTTCAGGTCTAAGTCCCACATTCCAAGGTGCAGCACAAAGGTAGAATTCTGAGGCCTTGTCACCAGTGAGTCTCCATATGAGCACTGATCTGCTTATAGCCATAGAGATATGTAGTTCATTCACTAGCTGCTCTTGTGTGTGTGTGTATGTGTGTGTGTGTGTGTGTGTGTGTGTGTGTGTGTGTGTGTGTGTGTCCAGGTATTGAACTCAGGATCTTGCATTTGCCAGCCAGGTGCATATGCTACTGAGCTATCTCCCTGGCCCTAACTCTTTTATTTGTATAGTTCAGGTTATTATAATATATACAATGATTGTCCCATTTAACTAGAAAGATAATGTGGTTAGTGATAACTTCTGTCTCATTTATACCAGTTATTTCCTTTCAAAAGGCAGTATACAACACAGATATGCTATATAAGATATATGATTATATATATGACATGTACAATGTTATTTGATATATAATTATATTATATGTAACACACATATATGATATTTATGTAATGTACATGAAATCTGAAGTGGTTTGAAATTATTATTAGCCTGGATATCCAGGCTTATATGTCACTTCATTCAATTTAAGTGACAAGTACTTAAAACAGATGGCCTGGACACTAAAATACAAAATTACAAACTTTAAATTCAGATATTTTATGATCTTAATTAAAATGTAATGTTAATAACATAAGTACAACTTTGTCACTGATGCCTAGTACTGTTTTCTCGAATGCTCAGAGTCTTCTCAGGAGAATAGGGAATTTATTAATCAGTACTTTGCTTTCTAGTATTTAAGCTATATTCTGCTAATACATATCTGGAGAATAGAATTAGTAAAAGTTCTAGAATTAGAATCTATTTATTCCTAATCCAGCATATTCTGAATACACTTGTTTAGAGGAAGTAATTTACGTTAGGGTTAATTATAATTTTCTTCTGATTCTCTATAGTTTTATAAAGTCTGATGACTGTAGCCTTTTATAGCTAGTTACTCTGAAGTAACTTAAATTTTTAATCAGGTCATTTGAGAATCAACTAACAAAAGATCCATATCTCATACTTGCAATATCTATTTAATTAACACTGGCTTGCTCATTGCATATGCATTGTAAAATTCCATTGTGTAACAAAAGCTTGATTCCTACAAATACAGAAGTTGCATTTTCGAAGCATCATGGACCTACTCCCAAAGGCTTCAGTTTGTGCATCTTCTCTGTGATGAGTGGTCTTGACTCCTGGGCTAACGCTAATTCTTTCATAATTTGTTCCTTGCTCATTTGACCTATTTTTCCTTGGGGGAATTATTTGATGCTTTAATATTCAGGAACAGTATACTACTTATAGTTTCCTAAAAGTAGTATCCTGTCGCTTTTTCTTATCTCTGCACATATAGAGTGCTCTTCATGCAAACACTGGGCCAGGGCCACTGTCCCTGTGATTTTAGTCATTCTTTAATTCTAATTTCTTTTCCACTTTCTGATTATCTCCACCATAACTCTGATTACTTTGTGTAGTAATAGTCTATCTGTACACATCTGTCTAATAAATTTAAATTGGTTGAACATTGGGTCATACTTTAAATATATTTTATATTTTAACCTTGTATTAGAGAAGATTACTTTTCACTAACTTTAAAATTATCTAATCATAGCCACCATGACACTTTTTGATTTACTACAGGATAATAAATACTTGTTAATAACACGCAGCAGCCATTTCAGCTTGTTTTAGCAACACAGCACAAGAAAATCAATGTTTTACTTTAGCAGTGTTTGGTTCACTTAACCCAAAATTTTTTAAAACTTCCACTCGGAAACCCGAGGCTGGGAGATGGTGAGTTCAGTGTCATACTGGGATGCATAACAAGAGCCTGTGTAAAGACAAAAAAAGAATTTATGAGTTTTAGGGAAGGGTCTACAGGGTATTCAGGGTCTCACACCTAGGTCAGACACATAGTGATCTGCCTGTTTGCAGCCTCACAGGAGCTGGGATTACAGGCTCATGCCACCATACCCAGTCTCCATTGCTGTGTCAGTGTGCCCCTGGGGCCAGGGTGGCACAGCAGGCCCAGGGATTGAACCAGTGGCCCCTGAACCTGCTTGCAGGTGCTTTAATCCACTGAGCTATTTGGCCAGCTAAAAACAAAAATAGCAAAATGAAACAAACACAAACACTAAATTGTACCAACTAACCAGCCACCAATAAACAAACCAACCTATTAACTAAACAAACAACTCTCCCACTTATTTAAAATAGCTGTTCTTTCCCCAGGCAGTCATGTTATCAGGCACCCAACTAGTTTTATTGTCCTGGAGAATTTGTTATTTTTCCTTCAGCTTATAGGTTTACTTGAGGAATTCTTTAGTGTCTGACATGATCTCATCATGCTCTAACCCCAAAGCATACTTTTTTTTCAGACACATCAGTCCTCACTTAGTTTCGTTAAAGAACCTGAAATAGCCAATGCACCTGTTGGCCTCCCTAACATATTCACTAACTCACAAATTAATACCTATTTAATGTTAGGGAATTATTCCCTCTTCCAATGGCACTGCATAAAAAAAAAAACACACAACAGTTTCTAGGCTCTATGTTCTGAGGGTCATTTCTGAAAAAATAAGCACTTGAGAATAAATACACTGCTTTTCAAAAGAAACTCAGAAAAGCCAATTCTGACTGTGGAGGAAAAGAAACTTTCTACACTATCGGTGGGAATATAATCCAATACGACCACTATGCAAATTAGTATGGAGAATTCTCAAAAACACTAAAAATAAAGATTTCATTTGCTCTAGATATTCCTCTTTGAGGTATTTTTTGAAAGAATCAAAGACATCATAGCTCAGTGAAACATGCATAGGAAAGCTTGTAGCAATGTGCTTAATGACAGTTAAATTCTGGAAGTGGCCAATGTGTTTATCAATAGGTGAACAGATAGGGAAAATGTGGTTTTTATATACAATAAATTAACACTATGCCATAAAAAGGAAAAAAATATTGAGTTATTTGTAAGAAAATAGATATACCTCAAGACCATAACGTCGAGAAGAATAAAATCAGACATACAAGCTTAAATATCACGTGGATTTTCTTATGTGAAAAATCTGCACTACAAATAAAGAGCAAAATAAAAGATAGATGGTAGGAAAAAGGAGAGACAGATCTTTTCTAAAAAAGAAGGGGATCAAGAAATGGAACGTTGAGAGAAGGAAGAGGGAGGGAGTGAAAAAATATGTGTTAGGCACAGGTACTAACTCCCCACAAGGGATGTAATCATTATGGAATGCATATGTGTAGCAGTAAAAATAAAAATTTAATCAAGGAAGAAAATTCCAAGGTGTCATTTTTCTCCAAGAATCCTGATACTTATTTTGGCCCTGTTGCATTCCAGTTCTGGATTTGCCTCTAGCTCTGAATCCTTTTGCTTTCTTCAGTGAAGTTTTGACTCAGTGGCTGGAAGATAGTGGTAGGTGAGTACTCGAATATTGTTTTATACGTACAATCTCTCTCACATTCACCAGTGATCTCAGAGTAGCAGATGGTAAAATGGGCATTAAAGGAAGCTCCGTGGCTAGGGATGATGTGGGAGTTTGTACAAAGTTGTTCACTAAGTAATTTCAGTAAGATAAGAATAGTAAGTTGCTTAGAGTGCTGACTGCATTTAATATTACATTGTATTCTTTTTTGTTTTTTCAGAACTAGGGATTGAACCCAGGCCCTGGTGCTTGCCAGGCAAGCACTTATTCTACTGAGCTATCTCTTCATCCCCTACATTGTTTTCTTGAAAAATGTCAAGTGACAGTTTTCTCACTGCCAAAATGAGAGCTATACATGGCAAATCATTTTTTAATTAGCCAGACTGTCAGTCCATCATTTATACATATTTAAAACAAAATATTACATATGATACATGCATATACTTTTATCTGTCAGGTCAAAGACACTTGTTTTCTATCTGCTATTTTAAGGGAGCTTGCAAGTTAGCTCAGTTGTTTAACTGCCTGCTTGGGCAAACCCAGTCAGGCCCAGGGGACCACAGTTTGATCCCCAGCATCACTTGCCTCACTAGATTTGCCCTTAGGTAGCCTTAGTCAGCCCCCCAAAAAAAATCCTTATCTGCTTTTTTGAAACCTAACACTTTATTATGTTACCTTATTTAATTGAAGCAATTATATTAGGTACATTGAGTTATATTTCTATTTTACAGATGAGAAGACTGAGATGTAGAAACACAGTCTATTGTCTTTCCCTGGTTCATAAATAAAATTTTGGAGCTGGAGCCAGGTCAAAGAAGGTGTTCATTTTGCTTTCTCTACTGCTTTGTGCATGATCAACAGAATATGGGAGTGAAAAAAAGAAACATCATGCTTTATTTCTGCCAGTTTCACAGTTCAACTCGTGTTGGTTGTAAAACATTGCTTTTGTTTTTGTTTTGTTTTGGTTTGGTGGAACCAGGGATTGAACTCAGATACTTGTGCTTGCCAGGGCAGTACTTATTCTACTGAGCCATTTCCCTGGCCTCTAAAACCTGCATTATTATTATTATTATTATTATTATTATTATTATTATTATTTTTTTTTTTTTTTTTGTGGAACTGGGGATTGAATGTAGTCAGACCCTTACACTTGCCAGGCAAGTACTTATTCCATTGAACTGTCTCCCCAGACCCTGTAAAACACTTCTGAAAAGATATTATACATTTATTGAAATAGTAGAATTGAAGTAATAGTAAAAATCTGAGACTTAGACTCTTTTGTACTCTAACAAGGTTTTGTGGCTTTGTTTTCTCTGGGAGTGTTGGTGACATGGTTGTAGTGACCTCAGGTTAACTTGCTTTTCCCTGAAGCTTAAATTGCCTGAGGAATAGAGGATCAACTTGTGTTGAGTTCAGGAGTAACAGTGGACACCAGCATAGACTTAGAGATGTTCTTGAATTGTCTACTTTTTATAGAAACAAGAAACACTGTGGCTCATTTACCATGCTTAGTTTATATTGTTCCAATAGATTGTGTGCCTTCTAGGTCTCCTATGTTATGTTGAAATCTGAAATGAAATGAAATGAAATAGCTTCACTTCTGTTTTGTTTCTACATTCTTTGATGTTTCCTGAATTACACATGTTTAAGTTTCAAAGCCTGCTTCTAGGCATATGTATAAGGTAAATGAAATCCACATAGTACTGATAAAAATAGATTTGATGATTAACACTTTAATTAAGCTTCTCACCTAAGTCTAGGATACAAACTGTGTGCTTTTGTTCAAAATTATAAGATGAATTAAATTGGAAAAGCAAACTCTTTACCTTTGTTTGTGTATGTTCAAAAGAGGCTCAACTGTCCCCAAGAATGGGAAGCGCGCCTTTAAGCGGAGCTCTCAGCAGCCATCGGAGACTGAGGCTGAGGTTTAGCTTTCATAAGGAGTTTTCAGGGGAGCATCTGAAGCTTGTGAAGATCCCTTATGACTAATAAAGGGAAACTTATCACAAAATATGAAAGCAAGCGTATTCTACTTTTATTAAAACTCAGGATTTTAAAGCACTTTGTGATGATAATAAGGGAATGAAGAATGGGCCATTTCTGGGATTGAAGTCTTCCGTGCCCTCTTACACGAGAAAAGTTACAGAGGAATCAAACTAATGTCACAAGTAATGGAAATCATTTCTAAATTTGGGGGAGGTCAAATGTGGTTTGTAGTAAGGAAACTGCATTTGCTGAATCGAGCTTTCCAATCTAATTAGTTTAAAGGCTTTGGATCTACCTTATGACCTTTGGGACAGTTATCCATTTAAAAAGATTTTTGCCCTTTAGACCTTTATGAATTCTCTTAAGCATCTGACAAATTTAATATATAAAGTCACTCAAGACTTCTACTTTTATTATTAAAGTTCAGAACAAAATAATATTACTTAAATTGGCAAGATTAGAGTTAATCTGAGAAAGCTGTGTGAGTTTTGAAGATGTCGCTGTATTTTAAAATTTATTATTTAATGGGAGAGTAAAAGCAAGTATCAGTCAATAACAAATGGCCACAGAAATCTTTGCTGCAGTCTGCAGGAGTTTCAGAATTTCTATTCTGTCCTGATGTTTACCATAGCATCGTGAGAAGTGTGCACATGTATTGTTCTATTCGCTTGAGATTACATGTGTGCATGTACAACATATGCTACTTACGGTGCAACCAGAGCCATACAATAACTCTACAAATGCAACATATTTGCTGATAATCAAGTGCTTTGGTTTGTATTTGTCTAACAATGACTTAATATTCATAAAACTCATTACTATACACTTTACCCTTTCTTCAAAACTTATAATTTGTTTTATAACCTTATTTTATCTTATTTTATGTATGGGTCTATAGATCAGACTTATTATGATCCTCCTGTTTTTAGCCTCCCAGTCCCTGGGGTATAAGGTGCCTGCCACCATGCCCAGTCTCACTGGCTCAATCGCCAGCATGCCGGGGATGGAAACCCAGTCCCTGCATCTGCCTAAGCAGGCGATTTAATCCTCTAAGCTATCTGGCCATCCCAAAACTTATAATTCATTAACCTTTCTATGTATCCTTTCCAAATTTACTTTTCTTCCCATTTATGCATTTTTGGAAAATGACTCTTATCACTTGTCTTGTAAGCTTGTTAGAAAGTCTGAGTTACTGGGGCCGGCCAAATAGCTCAGAGGATTAAAGCACCTGCAAGCAGGCACAAGGGGCCAGGGGTTCGACCCCTGGGCCTGCAGTGCCAGCACCACCCCTCCAGGTTTGCTGAGACAGTAATTGAGACTGGCCATGGTGGTGTGGGCCTATAATCCCAGTTCTTGGGAGGCTGTAAACAGGCAGATCACTACGAGTCTGATCTAGTAGTGAGACCCTGAGCACCCTGGAGACTGTTCCCTAAAATACAGAAAAAAAAAAAGTCTGAGTTATTGATTAACTCAAAGACCTCTCACCAAGATTCAGCTGACTATGAGAGAGCCTCCAACTTTAGCCTATAATAGAGAAACTACTAGTAGACTCCTGGGGCAGAAACAACTTTGCAATCCAGACAAACTATAAAATCAACAGATTGAAACATTAATCACTAATGCAGCTGGATCTGAGGGGCTAAGATCTGAGAATAAACGGTTGTATGTTGAGGTTATTCTCTCATACTCTTCCATGTTTTTCCTTTGACATTTGATATTTTTATATTAAAAATAAAGCTCAAAGAAGCAGCCTGAAGCTTTTAGCAGTTTAAGCAAAACAAGTGGCATTCGAACTATGAACAAGAGAAACTGGAGCAAACTACAGAAAGAGAGGCCTGCACTTCTCTTATTCTTTCCCCTCAAGGCTAACTTCTTAGCTATTGCTACAGAGGATAGATAAAGAAACAATGTTGGATTTGCTGAGAAGCCAGGGGAGCCTTCAACAGCCATCTGAGATGAATGTTGACAAGAAGTTGCTGCTCCGGATTTTCAGTGGAGGATCTGAAGGCCCTGCTGATACCTTGCACATTCACAGCAATGCTGTCCCGATCAAGGCCTCAATGTTCACCGCTTGTTAATGGACCTAGCAATACTTGGCTTGGGCACGAACAGAGAATAGGGCCTATTCTTTGTTCGTGCCCAAGCCAAGTATTGCTAGGTCCATTAATTCTGTAGGTATTTAATAACCTTGCAACTATATTCTTCATCTTGTAAAAAGTCAATTATAATGTCCTCCTTGTTTAACGGAGTCAGAAAAGCCAGACAGTGAAGGAATGGCAGAGCATATATAAATACTGCATTATTTCACTCATTGTGAAGTCCTAAACTACTGAAGGTTATAGAAGCAGGGAATACGGTAGTGGTTACCAGTGTAAGGATGATTTGAGGAAACAAAGGAAGGAGTCCTGTTGGGCCAAAGACTCTCAGGAACATTACAGTGATTTTCAAATTGTTTATTTATAACAACTATATAAAACTATATATATATATATATATATATATATATATATATATATATATATATATATAGTTTTATTGTCATTTTGAGACAGGGTTTCACTGCGCAGTTCAGAGTGGTTTTGAACTTACTTTGTAGCTCAGATTGGCCTTGAAGTCACAAAATTCTCATGACTCAGCCTTCTGAGTGCTAAGATTACACACCTGAGCCACCACATCTGGCCCCTTATGTGCTTGTTATTTATACATAATGAAAAATGTTATGCATATGAATGTTGTTAGCCTTAGAGGAGGAGATTCTACCATGTGAAACATAGCTAGGCCTGGAGGACTTTATGCTAATTAGAATAAACTGCACAAAAATATATTTCACGATCTCACTTGGGAAATTTTAAAAAATCAAACATACTGAACCTACAAATCAAGAAGTAGTTAGGTGAAAGGATACAAAGTAATAGACACACAGAGTGATAAATGAGTCTAATGGGACTACAGGAAATACCATTGTACTGTATTTGAGATTCCTACCAAATGAGTGGATTTTATCTGTTCCTTTCTCAAAAACAAACACAAAAGGTGGGTGGATAAGATGACGTATGTGTTAATTTTGTTGTGTATTATTGATCCTTTTACCATCTCTACATATTTCATGGTACATGTTGCATACTTCAAGTATAATAATTAAATTTATTTAAAAAGTTGTACTCTTTTATTATGGAAAGTGTATTAATATTTTGTTTCTATTTTTAATCAGCAGACACATTTATAGGTATTTTCTGTGTATAACAGTGATCTGTAATCTCTTTGGCACCAAGACTCGATTTCATAGAAGAGAGATTTTCTATAGAGAAGGGATAAGGGGGTGAGCTCTGCCATGCATAGCTCAAAATAAGGCCGCTGTGAGGGGCCAGTGCCACTACTGATCTGGCAGGAGGAGGATCTCAGGCAGTACTGCCACAGGGAGGAGAGGCTAGAAATCCAGATCAAGCTTCTGTGGCTCCCTGGCCACTAACCTGCCCAGTGCTCAGGATTTGTGGAAGCTTCATCTACAGTCTGATATAGTACAATATATTCATATTGTGGATTAACTAAATCCAGGTCATTATCACCTCACTGTTATCATTTTTGAGATGCAAACACTTTACATCTATTACATCCATTCTGCAAGCACTTCTTAACACAATGTACGAACAACTATATTCACCGTGCTGTGCAGCAGACCACCTGAATGAGTATCTTCTGTACGACCAAAACAGCATCCTGTGACCAATGTCTCCAAGTTATCCTTCTTCTTCCAGCCATCTCTCTCTCTGGAAACCACTACTGCATGTTCTGCTTCTACGGTAATGTTTTCAATTCCATAATGAATGAGATCATGAAGTATTTGACTTTATGTGTCTGAATGCTACTTTTATACCATTAGATATAGCCTGCTAGTGCAAAGAATTTATAATTCTCTATTAAATGAGAGGAACTGGACTATTAGACTGGAATGCAAGTAGAGAAGCCATGTAGGTACGGCAGATCAGTCTGGTCAAACATTTGTGAGCTCACTAACAGTGTGAGATGTGCTCAGTTTGGAGATACACATAACACTGTGAGAGACAAGATATGTATGGCTAATCCTTAGAAGTAATAAGAATGTAATGCAAACAGCTGTTGAGTGCTACTGAGAACAAGCAAAACACCCAAAATATCAGTTCTTCTTTATAGGGTGTCGAAATGGAGTCTTCCCAGAGTTGTGGCTTCACTTGGGTCTCAAAAATTAGCAAATGATTGCTTAGACAATCATTGTTTTCTAAGCCTGAAAATAGCATATTAACTTGTGCAAACCAATGAAATCAAGTAGATGATTTATAAATGAAAGCAATCATATATGGAAAAGGGAGTCGAAGTTCAATGCTACGTCAGGGTGTGAAGTGGAATAAAGATGGTAACATAGGAAAGGTGACTCTTAAGTAAGAGAATTTAAGTAGAGAATTTAAGCTTACCTTAGAGGCAAAATCATGTAACCATAGGCAGCCTTCTTCTCATTTTACTGCATTATTTGCCATGAGGTATCCCTGCTCCATGATACTAAGAATTTATTTGAGAAGATTAATTGGTAGAATGGTACCTAGTATCTTCTACACCAGATAATGGAGAGGGAAAAAGGTTTAAAATTTGGAGATGAATAGATGCTACTTTAGAATGGATGATTGGTGAAGGTGCAAAAAGTGGGGATGCAAGAGCAGTGGGGGCTAACCCACTTCAAGGGATACTCAGATAATCAAATCTGTAGAATGGTGTCTGGTCGTGCATGAGAAATGGGAAAAGTCGGGTACCAGGAATTTAATTTTTGTTGACTTTTACAGAGGATGAGGTTTGCCAAAAATGACAGGGAGTTTGACTTAATCTTCTAACTTAAAAATAATTTAGGTATTTGGAAATAAAATGGATAAATTAGGGAAGTTAAAAATTAAGAGCTATTGACTTAAAGATGAAAGTGTGTAGATAAATGAAATATTTCAGAGATAGAGATGGAGAACAAGAGTAGGGGCACTAACGCGTATCAGTGTGTCAAAAACTTAAGAGTACATTATAAAGAGAACAGAAAACAAAAGAGAAAGAAATATTTAAGATCTGGAATGAGGCACAGACAGGAATATACTAAAAGAAATGCTTTTATACAAAGATAAATGGAATCAACAAAGTTCAATGAAATAGAATGAAAACTAGAGTAAGAACACTGGTTGAATTTAAAAATATTTTCTAGGGCAGTGAGATAGCTCAGTGTACTAAGTGCATGCTCACGCAAGCACAGGGACTGGGATTCGATCCCTGGCACCATATGCCATGCTGGCCCCACCCCAAGGCATGCTGAGCCAGCCACCGAGATGATGTTGCACACCAGTAATCCTAGTGCTGGGGAGGCTAGGACAGGAGGATCACTATGAGACCAAACTGAATAGCGAGACCCTGTACCAGATACATTGAAAAATAAAATAAAATAAAAATAAAAATAAAACTATTTTGTCCCTTATGATTCCCCATATCCCTGTTTCCACAGAGAATGCAAGAACCTATGATGTAGAGTCTAAGGTTAGGTTTGTTTCCTCCAAGTATCTCATTACATTTAATGTTCCCCATAAGTTGTAAGGGGATGTGCCCAGTCACTTGAAGACAACGCTCAATAAGGTCAAATATCCTGATGGGGTGAAATCTGTCTCTGGCCTTCTCAAAATCTTTTGTTTTTTCTACTTTACTATATTGTATTCCATTGAAACATATAATTTTGTCTTGAGATTCAGTCTCACATTTATGCTTCTCAGGTATTACAATTTCTTATACCTTCGTAACTGAAAAAGCACAACAAGAGAAATTGGGAAAGAGAAAATGGCTAGAAAAGAGAACCCTTAATACTGAATGGAGGGAGCCAGAAAGGTTAAGGACAATGCCTGTTTCTAGAGTTGGGCCTCAGGGTTACTTATTCATTGCTGATGTGTTTGGAGTGCAGTGTGCAAGAGTGCACCTTCCAGCTTTGCTGAGGTCAGCATGGCTTGCCAGTGCCTCCCTCTTGAATAATGCATGCGAGGCCCAGAAAATGACCTTATCTGTTGGTTAACATCTTGCATACTGAAAAGTTTAAAGCACTCAAGTGAAATTGAAGAATTGTTTGGTAAACACTATTTTTCGTTATTGTTTACTAAATTCTTCATGCATAATATTGTGAAATTTTAATGGTAAGGATTATGAAACAGGAGCACATATCTGTGTCCTAGATGTAGTGCTTTAATTTCCACATTACATCAAGTAATGTATTATTGAATTTTTCAAAATATTGGGCAAAAGAATTGGTGATCTTGTACCTATTATAACAGATTAAGGATCTTGAATGCTCCATTTTCTTTTTTTAAAATAGGGATTTTGAGTGTTTTCTCTGCCTTCAGAGGTTGAAGTTCTTTGCCAGAGGAGACCACATCTGGTCTAGGGTTGTGATGTAAAGAATCTTGAAGATGTTCCAATCATATCACTTCACTGATTGGAAGATACCTTCAAGGGGGATACTGAGAATGACAACCTGAATTATACACACAACCTCAATCAGTCTTCTGTTGGAAACTAGATTGTGATGAACAAATAGCATTTTATTGCCGAAGAAAAAGATTGCCATATTCCACTGAAAGCATGGAAAGATAGTGTAAATCACATTTTAGGTACTGATTTCAAGTTTTTATTTCTAAATGTCACCCTTTTCTTAAAATTGTCTCTTATCTCTACAACTGTATGTGATTTTTCTTTTACATATTTAGTATGGGTCTTTAGGGCCTCTCTATGTCGATTGAACTCAGAGTGATCCTCCTGTTTTCAGCCTCCCAAGTGCTGGGATTACAGGCATACAGCATCATGCCCAGTCTCATTCAATGTCTCATCGTGCCCCAGAGGTGGGGCTGGCATGGCATGCTAGGGATTGAACCCCCAGCCCCTGCAACTGCTTAGGCATGTGATTTAGTCTGCTGAGCTATCTGGCCAGCCCATATATGTGATATCTTTTTATTCCACTAAATAGTAAATACTGAGAACATTTTATAATTATGACATTAATTATATCAAAACTTTGATTAGAAGAATTGGTGATCTTGTACCTATTATAACAGATTAAGGATCTTGAATGCTCCATTTTCTTTTTTTTAAATAGGATATGGTATGATAACTAACTTCTGTCTCACTCTTAGCAGCTGCTTGGTAAATTATTTTGTTTAGTTTTAAAATAAAGGCAGAATCAGTGCTGTCTTTTTGAGAAAGTTAAGGAAGATGAATATACAGGGAAAACTATATGTCTTCTCCAATAACAGTTTCTCAGTTTTACATTTTATCTTTACTTCCTCTATTTTCCCTCGCATTGGTTGTACCCTATAACCAAATGAAGTTGTTCTTTAAAGCAATGCCTTGTATTTTTAACCTTGCAAAGATAGTTCTTGCTTTCTGGAACATATTAACATGCAAGTGAGTGTGTGTGTCTCTGTGTACATGTATGTATCTATGAGTCTAGCCATTTAAATCTATCAAAGAAAGTTAATTTTAAAAGGAGATGAGTAGCTAGTGAGTATACGCCATGGCCTCTCCTCCTGATATAAACCAGAGAGCATTAATTCTCTTATCAGCTTTGAAACTCAGCTAGTATTTTTTTTTCTTCTGGACAGATTAAAAAATCACAAGGGTAAAGGGATCAATAAATTTCACCAAGATCATCCAACCTAAGGCGACAGTACAGAAGTTAGAAGCTAGAGTAGAGTCAAATCCTGGCGGGACAACTGTCTTCCCTTAAACCACACTACAGACTCACCAACAGTCCTGTGCACAAGGCGTCACTGATATTCTTGTTGTTTGTAAGTCTTCATCATTTTCAATAATAAAATCAAATAAATTTTGTAAACTTTTTACCAGACCTAAAAACTCCCTTAGCTTTAATTTCTGATAAAAATCCAAGTTAAAAAATAATGTACCTGATTGTACAAATAAACAATAACCAATAACAATTTTCCATAAGTATTTTCAGAACAAAAAGCTTTCATCAATATTTCATTGCTTAGGAAACTACTGTGGTGGTTTTCAGTGAATGAATTTACATGTGTAATTTTTTTCCATTCATTTGCAAGCTTGTTTAATAATGTGTAATTTAGATAAAGAAACACACCTAATTAATATATGTGACTTCATGACGAGTTTGAACATATGAGAATATCCACATGGCTTTAACATTTATTAACATTTGATATTTCACACAATGTATGTGTTTTTAAAATATTTATGCTAAAGTATATGTGAATTTTGATATATGTGAAGGGTGCCAATTATTTGGTTAATTTTTCATAAAAGGGTTCCTTAGAGCATTGGAGGATTCTTAAAATTCAGACATCACATGTTTCAAATAATATGAAAAAGTAACAAGTGGTGCATTGAATACATGTTATAGGAATTCAAGCTTTTTAATAAATTTAGACAAGTTTGTTAGTTGCTAGGTATAAAGAGGGAAATTACCCTTGAAACATTTTATTCTCAGTAGAAATTAGTTTGATTTCTTTTGTAGGATGTCAGTGACAGGATGTTTGTTACCTCTAGACAACTTTACAGAATGTTTTTCATTTAAAATTAAGGTATTTGTACTTTCTTTGAAAAAGAAAAAGGTTTTTCTTTTGCAATTCTCAAAAATGATCTTGAGCAAATCCAATCTATATCTATTTTGGCTTTGCAACTTTTTAGTATGCTTAAATACGTATTTTATAACTACAAAGTACACCCTTGGCATCCTGTCCTCTTTCATTTTTGTCTAATAATGATAATGATAAAATATAAATAGATATCTGTGCTTGGTGTTAGAGACATGTCTAAATCACTCCTCCACACCAACTGGTTTGCTAATTCAACTTGCTCATTATATTTGGATTTTGTTTTAATAACGTTCCTAGAAGCCACAATCTGTAGATAAGTTATTTTTCTTTTCAGCTGACAATAAGATGGGGTTATAAAATTGCAATAACAATATTTCCAACTCAATAGCTTCAATTAATTTCATAGTCTGATTTTTCTTGATTTTCTTGTTATGTTTCCCTATAGCAAATTTTTCATTGACTATTAAGAAATTACATGTCTTCCCTATTAAATATTTTTAAATTTTTTCTAGTGGAAGTTTCTTTGGGGTAAAGGATTGCTAGAGTCTTAATTTACTATCCAGCCCCAAATCCTACCAATCTCTTGATTTTTAGCAATGTGTGTTACCAGCACATTTCCCAGGAAGATACTTTAGCTCTTGGTTGTTCACTGAATATTGTTCATGCTTCTTAAAATTCTTTGTCCCCACTTGCCTTTTTCATCTCCTATTTATTCTTTAAAGTTCAGCTCAGATGACAACTTGTGGGGAGATCCATTGCTAATTTCATACACAGAATTGGATGCTTTGTGCTGCATTATGGCCAAACCACTTGCAAACATAAATTTTAAAAGCCAGTACCTATTTGGACACTGAATTTATTTAAGTAAGGATGATTTTTTCTGCTTTTGATGTTTTTGGAAATTAATTGGATATTTGGCATTCTTTTAGCACTACGATAATAATATTTCTTACTTCACACACTATGTGCCAAGAAATGCACTATTATTAAGATGATTAATTTCATTTAATGTGTTAGCCCTGTGGGGTGAGTATAATTGTCACCACCAACTTTCTTGTGAACACAGAGTCAGAGAGGCGGACAGATTTGCCCAAATCTGACGATGAGGATCGGTTCTGCCAGTGTGAGCCTAGGTCACCTGGCTCTGCAGAGAGCCTGTTCCATCACCTCTCATTTGATTAAACCCAGCAAGAAACACATGAGGAACTGACTCATTAGAGACGCACTCAAGATCTATTATTTTACAAACTGAATTTACTGAATAGGGAGTAAAGATTGCACTGTGGTTTTATTTACTTACAAAATCTCTTAATCACATAATTATTTGATATTTTAAGAAATGTTATATGCTTTATATTCCATATATATCCTGTATGTATCACACATATATTTCACATACATCATATGCATTTCATATATATTCTACATGTATATATTTCATATATATTCCATTCCATATACATGAAATGGTATTATTGTCACCATCAACTTACTTATGAACACAGAGTCAGAGAGGTGGACTGATCTGCCCAAATCTGATTATGAGGATCAGTACATACATATACATATACATATGTTACATATAAATGCATATATATACATATATAAGTCCATATATATATACATACATTTGGTTTTTAAGGGAAAAGAGAGGACTTTGGAGTTTGTCAACTCATATTTGCCTAACATATGACTGTGCTGATTCTGCACTTATGTTAGTAGTCACATGCATCCCAAAACTTACACATAAACACTCTACTGAACACACTAAAGTTTGACACAATGCTAGGTGCCCAGAGAGGCACTTTTATGGAAGATTTTACAATGAGAAAGCAATTACTTTTTTCCTTGTTCCAAGAAAATTGGAGATGAAAGAGGCATTGCTTTCCTAAAGTTTTTATAATTTATAGATTTTTAACTTCTATCTTTCTTAGCATTCCAGATACCTATAGAAGTTGCAAATGGCAGCAATAAATCCTCACTATTTCTTGTAGCCTAACATGAATGTCATTTTCTCTATCTCCCTTTGTTTTATTGAGAGGAACAACAGTCTTGCAAAATATATTACTTCAGGGGGCCAAAGATCACTTTACAGATTCCATAAACTTGCCCCAAAGCCAAGGAACTGGTACAACTCTAAATTGGTTAGTTACTGACCTATGTTTAATTCTAACCTTCATAATCATACCTATCAAAAAACTGGAAATTTTGGCAATGAATTTCAAGACCATCAGAAACTAGGGATTACAGAATACTCCTCTTAATGAAAAGCTGCTTCATTTTAATATAAATGTAAAAATATATCTTTGTGTAAGCAATAAGTGGTTGATATTTTTATAACTAAAATAGGACAATTAAAATTGTGGCTTGGAAGGGAAAGGAAGTCAAATTTTAATACTAATTTGTTAACTGAGGGATCAAAAAGAAAGACCATTTGAGTATTTCATCTCCTTGGGTCTTAGCTGAACCATCTTGAGAATTGGGATCAGTGTACAAAATTAGTTCTTTTGTTTATGTCAATCAGAAGTTATCTGAAATAAAATAAAGAAAGAAACTTCAGTTATGATAGCTATAAAATACTTAGAACTAAATTTAAACAAAAGTGAAAAGTTGGTACAATTAGAACCACAACACATAGGTGTAAGTAATTGAAGAGGATACAATAACATGTGAAGAATTAAAATAAGTAGTGTCCTATTTTAGGGAGTATAATATATATATATATATATATAATATTATATATTTCAGAGCATATATATATATATATATTTTATATTTCAGGGCTACAATCATTGAAGAAGTATGATTTTGGTATAAAAGCACAGAGACCAATACAGTAGACCAGAGTCTAGAAGTAAACCCATGCATTTTTACACAGCTCATTTTTAATAGTCTGCTAAGAATATATATTGGAGAAAGGACAAGCCTTGAAAAACATTATGATAAGAAAAATAAATACTCACATGCAGCAGAATGAAATTAGACACTTACCTAAAAGCAGTTACAAAATATCAAAACAGATTAAAGACTTACATGCAAGATTTGAAACTATAAAACTACTATAAGAAAGGAAAGAGAATATTTCAGGATATCATAATAGACAATGATTTCTTTTGGAACAAGATCCCATAAGCAAAAGAAACTAAAATGGAAAAAAAATAATCAAGTGCGAATTACTCAAAAATAAAATGTTTTCCAAAGCCAAGCAAATAATCAACAGATTGAAGAGGCAACCTATAAAATGGGAGAAAATATCTGCAACCCGTATATCTGACAAAGGAACTCCAAAATGCAATACCAAAATCTACACAAACAAGCAGTCAAACAACTTACCCAATTAAAAAAGGAACACTTGTCCTAAATAGATGTTTTTAATCAAGAAAATATATGCCTGGCAAGTGCAAGGGCCCAAGTTCAATCCCTGGTTCTCAAAAGAAAGAAAAAGAAAATATAGAAATGGCCAATAGGTATAGAAACATTTCCCAACATCTTCAACAATGGGGGAAATTCACATCAAAACAGCTTTATCTATTTACAAAAGAAAAGCTAAGAAGTGCTGATAGGTTGTGGAGAAAGTGGAATCCCGAATGAGAGGAGAGAGGATACAACATTTATTATTCAGCCCCTTCGGAAAACAAGGTAGTTCCTAAAAGTTGCACATAGAAGTACTTATGGATCCAGCAACAGGAAAAGTGCCTTTCTTAGTTGTCACTTCTTCTATATTACAAATAGTGAAAGTTAAAATTAAATTTATAATCACTATAACTTTTTCATCTGTCATGTAACAGAGAACATACTAATTGTTTTCAGAGCAAGATTTTGCTTAATCCTCACTCTAGTTTTAAAAGGTAGCTATAATGATCTCTATTTTGGGTATGAAGAAACTGAAAAACAAATTACATATATTGTTCATTGTTACTTTAATACTGATTGGGTCTCTGTAATAAGAACTAGAGTAATAGTAATAGGAGTTGGAAATATAGCTCAGTGGCCCAGTGCTTGCGTGGCAAGTACCAGTTCCCAAGTTTGATTCCCAGCACCAAAAACACAAAAACAAAATAAAACAACAACAACAAAAAAGAACTAGAGTAATGCAAGCCAAGGGCTCATGCTGTAGAACTCCCACAGTACATGCACCAATGTTTCTTTGTTTGTCTGCACATCTATTAGTGCAAGATGGCAGGCTCAGTGTCTGCCACTTTGTCTGAATGATCCAGTGTAAACAGAGAAGATACAGGGCCTGCGGTCTCCTTGGCTTTTGTGGACTTCAGCAATCTTACTTATATTACATTCAGTCACATTCTATTATTTTAAAAACATAGAAACTTAGCCCTACATAGTTGCAAGGGAGCATGGAAACACACTTTTTAGCTTGATAGATGTCTTCTCAGCCAAATATTTTGTTAAGTAATTAAAGAACAAATATTGGTGAAAGGAAACCATCTTTTCCAGAGCTGCAGGAGCTGTGGAACTCCCTTCTACACTGAAGAGCAGTGTGCTCTTTGTCATCGTAGGATTCCAAAGACGAAATACATATTTGATGATCTGCAGGTTTTTCAACATGTTTCTTGTTGGTTCATTCATAAGACTTGTTGTTTTATTGTGAGCAAACAAACCTTATGGTTTCTATGGGTAAAAATATTACTTCTTGAGAGAATATTTACATACACATTTGTGAATGATTTCATACATGTAAGAATTTTCTTTTACTGACAGCATGTTTCTTAGGGCTATTTCCCATGAGAACCAATAAATACATAATCTTTATTTTTCCATTAATAAAATTCTCTTTATTTTGTAAACATTAAGTATGAGTACAGCAAAGCCTATATCACTCTTTAGTAGAAGGTATAGTTCTTGACTCCAAAACTCCAATACTTTCCAGTACCACAGCTTCATCACGCATCCTTTTGCCCCAGTTTACAATTTTTATTCTCTGTCTTTCATTAAGTACCTGAGGTGCCATCCCCAGGAAGGCACAGTGTTGGGCCTGGTGGGCACTGTAGCAGGAGGGTGGGATTTCTATTCACAGAATTTTCACAGTCTGTGCAGGAAGTAAGAGAGTAAGCAAAAGAGCACTATGGGTCTTATTGGAATATTATCATAATAAAGTCTATCATGAAAAATGTGCATATAAATTTATTACTCAAGTGTGAAACACAGATGAAGTATCAACTGAAATGTTTGAAAAGTAAAATGTTTCAAATTTTTGAATTTGGGGAATGTTGGAACAACTGTATATCCACAGTGAGATGCTGTTGAGTACCGGAATCGAAAGGCAAAATTCATTTGTCTCATACAGCCTTTGTGCACATAGCATGAAGATAATTTCATACATTTTTTTGGTGTGTGGTGGAACGGGGGATTGAACTCAGGCCCTTGTGCTTGTCAAGGAAGAATTTATTCCACTGAGCCATCTCCCTGGCCCATTTCATACATATATTATGACACATTGACTGTGACTAGTCACAAGAGAACACAGGTGGAAATGTTCCCTCGTGCTAAAAATTTCAGACTTCAGAGTTTTAGATTTCATTACTATCTCATTGTCGATATTCAAGCTGAAATAATATATAATTTTGATGCATTATCTATTATTTTAGTGAAGCAATTCCCTATTTTCTTTTTTATCTTACTAATAACTATGTTCAAAATGTCAGATTTATTTTAATGTATTTTGACTAAACTCACTATTCTCATTCATTTATACTAGAACAAAAGTAAAATGCAGGTTTCATTAGAGCTGCTTTATGATCAATAAATCTTAAATTGATTACTAATTAAAGACTTTAATAAACCGTTAAGTAAAATTTATCTTGACTAAATGCTATGTGCTTTCTATTAAATTCCTACTATCATACTTGAAAATTACAATTATCAATAGAATTTTTTTCTTTTTACTTTGGAGTTGTTCAATGGAACTCATGTCATTAGCTATCTTCTCGTGAGCTAGAATTACTGTCAAAGAGTACTGTGAACAGTGTTCATACCTTTACTTCAGTCTGACAGCCCCAAATATGTTTTTGTTATGCACTGTATATTCTCTTGGTGTTTTTACATCTTAAGTGCATTTTCCCTTAACTGCCTTTGCAGTTTCTATGGTTACATGTTCGTTCTATTTCTATTTTTGACTTGAAGAGGCCACACAGTTACATGCAGGAACAAAAGCCAAAGAAAGCAACTTAGCTCTAATGTTCCTACTTTGGATTTTGTTATTAACCCAAAAATTTTTAGTACACAATTAATTTCATTGTGATGCATCTATTAATTAAGTATAATTTACCCTACACAGAAAATTTACAGGATTTTTCTCATTTTAGCCACTTAGTCCAGTGTCAATACCACTTTGTGGAAGGATCTATTTTGTCACTAAGTTTACAGTGTCTTGCATAAGACACTGTAAGAAAAAAAAATCTTTCTAAGAGAACAGCGAGACTTCTGGTTTTCTTCTTCATGAATTCTTTCTACCTCACAGATATCAAATTTTGTTTATAAATATCTTTATTATATTCTTTCACCAAGAATATTTGTTTCCCAAATTACTTCAAGGTATTGTCAGTTGAACAAAATTTCTGTGACTGGAGATTAAAGTAAAAATATTTTAGATTTTCAACTCTAAAAGTTTTAATTCAGAAAAATGATAATAAAACCCAGTCAGTATGACAGAATCCCATTTCAAAGGCATGATCAGCGACAGTTGGTCATTATGAAAAGCTTTAGAGAGGCCGTGAAATGGAAATAACTTTTATAATTACATGAAAGCTGCTGGTGGCAAAATGCGACAGGCTCATAATAGGATGTATTTAACATTTAAAATTGCATCTGATCACCTGCGGAGTGGATGACGGGGCAGGGCAGATTGCTGCCAATAAGCTATGGTTTTAATTGTGTGGATATATGAAAGAGAATTGATTTCCCAAACTTTGGCTTTTTCCTTCAATCTTAGTGACTTATCTTTGTACTAAGGGTCCACCATGTGTGTGAGAGTGTGTGTATAAATGACATTAGCTATTTGATGGTAGGCAATGGTTGCTTAAAAATACTCATTGAGTTTTTCCTCGTTCTTGTGTATTTTTCTCCATGCTGGAGACACCATAACGAACACTTCCAGTTGCAGTGCTTTCCTATTGCCTCCTACCACAAGTGGAATAGAAATAATAACTTCTGCCTTACAAGCCTATTCTTCTTATATATTGGATTGCTTAAAAATAATGTTGCCATATTTCCATCTAATATTTACTACTGTTTTTAAGCTTATTTTAAATCTGTTTATTTTAGAAAGAAATTACAGTGCCATAGCTATAATGTATAATGTATAACTATATTCTAGTTATACTTTTCCAGTACTTCTTGACATAAAGTATAATTAGTATCATCTAACTATATGCTCTTGTTTGTCGTCAGAGGATTTGATGACTTTAAAAGGATGTGACAAGGTTGACAATTTATTTGGTTTCATTAATTTTGAATAATGTTTTTCAACATAGCATTGTATTAAAATAAAAATAATATTCATTATACCATTTTAAGCACTTGTAACTGCATGCTTCAGTGACATAAATTTACACTGCTGTGTACACACCACTCTCTCTCTCCCACTTTCCATCACCCCATCACTTTTGTAATAAGGGTCCACATGTGTTCTGTGCCTGTTAAGCAGTAACTGGAATTTTCCCAGAGGAACTGAAAACATTGCATCATAGTGATATATGTGTACCTATGTTTATAGCAGCACAATTTGTGATAGCAAAATCTTGGAAACAACCAAGATGTCCATCACATGAGGAATGGTTGAAAAAGATGTGGTATTTCTATATAATGGAGTAATAGCTATTAAAAATGATAAACTTGAAGCATTTATACTTAAGTGGATGCCACTTGAACATATACTTGTAAGTGAAATAAACCAGACACACATGTGTAAATATTGTATAGTTTCCCTAGTATAAGGGAAAAGAAGAAATAGAAATGGAAATGTACAACTAAAAACAATTGAGTCAGATAAGGCAAAGTGAATGGCATATGCTGCAGGATACTAATCAGCTTTTCTTCTGGATGGTTAACAACCTAAGTTCACTGATCAAGACTGGATAAATAGAAGAGCCACAAGGCCAGCCAACATTTTGGCCCAAGCCTTTCAAGGTCAGCAAAGACTCAGGACATAGGCGAACCTGTACTGCAACATCATGAAACTCAGTTGAGCTCCAAATTTTCTGAACAAGGAGATTATGGGGCCACAGAGGAAAGAGATTGAAGTTCTATAGTGTGCCTGAGGAGAGTCACATGGAGAGAAGACTTTCTCTCAGGCTCTCACACAGAGCTTGTCAAGCATTGGCCATGACTCATCCACATGGATGACACAGATCTACAGAATAAGGTACAGGACTACAAGAAGGTTAACTAAGTGACTCAGCAGGGGGCCAGGGTTCTCACTTTGTAAACATCCTGATCCTGTGAAAGAGGAGGGCACAGAGATGTGTGGGTGTAAAGGATGGCACTCTAGAGTGGAGAGCCTGCTGGCAATATAAAGAATGGTCAGAGGCCTGCTTCCCCACTTTTTGCTCTTCCTTCTTTTCAAACTGTCTTCTTCCTCATTGAAGTGTTGACCTTCTGCCATGGCACCCTGCCTTGGAGTCAGCTGATTACAGAGTAAAACTTCCAACTATGAACTAAATAAACCTTTCCTCCTTTGTAGAGTTTGTCTCTTCAACGAGAGAAAAGTAATTAAGACAATCTGGTAATTTACAATTGAATTCAATAGGAGAAGACCTCAGTCTTTCTTTATCAGCTTTGGATTTCTCATAAATACTCTTTATTGTACTGTTTCTAGTTGTCTGGTTGTAATCTGTTAGATGCCTCTTCGGGACCAATTAGGATGCTCCTCTGTTGGTCTTCTTTCTTTCTTGCATTCCTTGGATAAGTTACCCTTCACCTTGATGTATATAGTCTTATAATGCATTGTTGGATTTGATGTGGTGGTATTTTTGTTGGTGACTTTAGTTAGAATCTTCTTTCCTAGCGGTCTCTGTAGGTTCTTTTTTTTGCAGTGTCTTTATCTAGCTTTGGAATCCCTAGCAAGTTAACTCTTCCCACATGCTGATTTAGAAAATGTTACCTCTTTGTTTATTTTTCTTGAAAGAGTTCAAAAAGGTTGGCATTAATTCCTTTTAAATGTTCTGTAGACTTCAGCAGTGAAAACAACTTTTTCTGGACTCCTCTTTTGGTATATTTTTAATTTTAATCTTTTACTTGCTCGACATTGTCTAAATTTTTCTCTTTCTTCTTATATTAATTTGGGCAATGAGTATTGTCTTAGTTACTTTTCTATCACTGCTGGGACAAATACCGGACACCTAAAATGAAGGAAGGAAAGGTTTATTTAGTTCTCAGGTAGTGGAGAGTTCAGTCCATATTCTGCTGGCTGCAAGAAAAGTAACAGCAGTTCACGGCGGCAGAAAACAATACAGAGCAGAGGAGGAGCTGCCGCTGCGGCGTCCATCAAGCCTCTCTGTTCCTTCTCTGCTGACTGCGCAGACCGGCGCTCCGCGGCGAATATTGCAGCTCCCCCAAAGTGGTGTGGCTGTGGATCAAGCTCCTCTGAAGACTGGGACTTGACGGAAGTGGGGCAGGGTGGCAGGAAGCCTTCCTCAGTCCCTGGGCCCTGCCCACCTACAAGGCTGGGCCCCCACACCGAGAACTGCCCGAGCTGATTCAGCCAAGTTGACACAATGTATCAACTAACACAAGTATATTTTCAAGAAGTTGTCCATTATATCTAGGCTCTGCAAGTTTTTGACACATAATCCTAGGATTCTCTCAGACTCAAAGTATGGCGGTAAATTCAGTTGTTATGTCATCTTCAGTTTTTCTTAATTATAGATTTTGTCTTTATTCCTCTTTTCTTATCTTTCTCTTCTCGGTGATACCCACTGCAGGCTCTGCATGTCCCATACGGTGAGGGAACTCTGAGTCATGGGAGCCTGCCCAAGGGTTTCCCAAGTTTATTTTCATTCTAATCTTCATTACTTCCTTCATTTTATTATAGTTTTCTCTTTATATCCTATTTTTAAACTGTGAAGTTTGTTCATTGATTTTAGACATTTCTTTTATAATGTAGAATTTATGACTGTAAAGTTTCTCTCTGTGCACAGCTTTTGCTATATTTACATTTTGAGTATGTTTTATTTTTATTTATCTCCTGTTATTATCTAACATGCTTTTTTTCCTTGACTTGGTTAAGATTTCATTGTTTACCATGATCGTGATTTTTTTCTGTTTATCCTTTGTGGCTCATAACTACTTTTATTCATTTGCAGTAGAACATGTTTTGGACTTCACTCACATTTTTATTGAGCTTTGTTTGTAATCTCACGTGATACATGTCCTGAAGAATGTGCTTTGTGTGCTTGTGAAGAATATGTTTTTGACTCTTGGGGCGGAGTGTTCTGTGTATGCCTGATAGGTCAGACTGGTTTATTGTGTTGTTCAAATCTTTTCTTTCATTATTGATCTTCTGTCAAGATGTTCTATCCATTATTAAAAGGAAGATGTTCAAGTTTTTTCAATTGTTGGATACTTCTGGCTACTTTCTAGGGTACCAATGAAGTTGGTTCAGATACCTTTTGCTTGTTTCTATGATGTTACTCTGGGTAAAGAGGAGCTTAAAAGTTACCAAGTCTGAGATTTTGCTAATTTGCTCTCATATAATTTCTCTTCAAATTTTTTTCTATGTATCACCCTAAACCTTTTGAGCCTGACCAGAAGAACATTCATTGTATTTTAGAAAATAATACCTTGTGGTATATTCTAAAAATTCAAGTAGCTAGTGGGGTTGGAGTATTTTATCCTTGTCAGTACTTTTGAAACACAAACCTATTTAACCCTTGAAGAAAAATGTTGTTATTTGACAGACAGTAATGAAGAAATGTAAGAACATCTAGGATATAATTAAGTTTACAGTAAATGGCTGTAATATTCCAAGAAGAAGGTTACTTATTTTTTAGGATGTTCTACTCACGATGGATGAGGAATATTTTAAAAGCCAAGATCTGGAGACAGTATGTTTAGCACTGTGATTGCCACCCAGCAGATGACTGAGAATCTGCCTCATATTCTTTTACTTCACTAGCAGTGAAGTGACTGTGAGTCGGGAAATGCTAGTTAGCTCACTGAGATAGTTACAAGTAAAGTTTCTTAGTGTTTACAGAAGTATACAGATATTGCAAATGACCTCTGGGCTTAAAGTTGAAGTGATGCTTATATGGGATAATTTTTTTTCATTTATTTTTATTTTATTAAAATACAAATGTCAATCAGAAGCCGGGCGTGGTGGCGCATGCCTGTAATCCCAGCACTTGGGAGGCTGAGGCAGGAGGATTGTTGTGAGTTCGAGACCAGCCTGAGCTACAAAGTGAGCTCAAGGCCAGCCTGAACTGCATAGGAAGACCCTGTCTTAAAAAAAAGATGAAAAAAAAAATACAAATGTCAATCAGACAGTTTCAAGACACCTTAACCATACAGATTCGATGAATTAATACATTGCACACTGTTTTCATAACGTTTTGGTATTGTACAAGGTGCATACATGATATTATATTTACAGATATTATTTTAGCAGATATCTCTTATCAGTGAATTAAGAGTGTAGCTGCTTATTTATCTTATTTTTTATACCTGAATTATATCAAAAATTCAATAATTATTTACCTAGTGGATGACCATAGTACTAAAAGCCGACATAATATCCTGTCCAACTACCATTAATGCAGATCTTGCCTCTCATAGAATTATGTAGAAGCACAGCGTTATCTATCCCAAATGTACTGTCTATACACACACATCATGATTTTTTTCTTTCTACAACCCTTCCTTTGTATACACCTGTCAAAAGTGGGCATTCCATTGACATTCAACTAACTTAGGTGCTTCAACTCGACACCACAATCCAACACAGTCCAGCATTCTGCAACCATAGTGAGTTATTCAAAGAAATTGTCGACCATATCCATTTACAGCTCAGCTTAATATTATGGGCTCACAATGTATACTTCATTTTTATACTTTTCTGCTGGATGGTTAAGACCTAGGTAGATCAAGACTTATATACCAACACAAGAACTTTATATTTCCTATGTCGTCAGTGAAGTCCTCTCAGGGTTTATCTTGTAGTCCTGTACATTATTCTGTAGTTCCTTTGTCTGTGTCATCCATGTGGATGAGTCACGGCCAATGCTTGACCAGTTTGCTCTCTGTGAGAGCTTGAGAGAAAGTTTTCTCTTCATGTGACTCTCCCCAGGTACACTTTAAAACTTCAATCTCTTTCCTCTGTGGCTCCATAATCTCCTTGTTCAGAAAATTTGGAGCTCAACTGAGTTTCATGATGTTGCAGTACAGGTTCTCCTATGTCCTGAGTCTTCGCTGACCTTGAAAGGCTAGGGCCAAAATGTTGGCTGGCCTTGTGGCTCTTCTACTTCTCCAACTCTGACTTGTGATCTTGGGTTGTTAACCATCCAGAAAAAAGCTGATTAGTATCCTGCAGCATATGCCATTCACTTGGCCTTATCTGACTCAATTGACTTTACTTGTTGTACGTTTCCTTTTGTATTTCTGCTTTTCGCTTGTTATACTAGGGAGACTATACGATATTTACACATGTGTGTCTGGTTAATTTCACTTAAGAGTATATGTTCAAGTGGCATCCACTTCAGTATAAATGCTTCAAACTTATCATTCTTAAACTACACTGAGATACCATCTCACTCCAGAAAGAATGGCTATCATAAGGAAATCAACCAACAACAGATGTTGGAGAGGTTGTGGAGAAAAGGGAACACTTCTCTACTGCTGGTGGGAATGTAGACTGGTACAACCATTATGGAGGTCAGTGTGGAGACTCCTCAAAAGGGTAGGACTAAAAATCCCATTCAAGCCAGCTATCCCCCTACTGGGAATTTTCCCAAAGGATCTGGATACATTGTATCATAGAGATATATGTGTACCTATGTTTATAGCAGCACAATGTGTGATAGCAAAATCTTGGAAACAACCAAGATGTCCATCACATGAGGAATGGTTGAAAAAGATTTGGTATTTCTATATAATGGAGTATTACTCAGCTATTAAGTATGGGATAATTTTTGTGGAAGATGACATTCAGTTTCCTATGTCACAGTAAACATTTTTTAAAAAGTTTTATTTATTAATTTATTTGGTACAGGGTCTCGCTAAGGTAGCTCAGACTTGTAGCGATCATCCTGTCTCAGCCTCCCCAGCACTGGGATTACCAGCATGTGATTTTGGTAGCCAGCTCAGCCTGCCTTGGGTTCTGGTACCTACACTTCATGCGATACCAGGGATCAAACCCAGGTCCTTACACTTGCCAGGCAGGTTCTTAGGCTGACAAGCTATCTCCTTGACCCTGCAGCCACGTCATAGTCAACTTTCTTAAAAAGGTACTTACTGCAGCAAAGGACACTAAAAGGTCTCAGTGTGTAGGCTGCCTATGTTGCTTACTCTTTCACAGTAGGCTAAAATCTCTCAGCTGCAAAGCCTGGGGCTGGCAAGCTTGGAGCACAATTGTTTTACACATAGTTCAAAGCAACAAACTTTCAACCATTTATAGACCACCTTATTTGCATAACTAGGGAAACTGTGCCCAACATGTATAAACTGGATGAGATGAAAGAGCCCCGTGCTACTGCTCAGTTGCAGAACTCTTAAAACCAGAGGCTCTGAACTGTGTTGCAGAGCCCATTTCTCTAGGGCTCTTAAAGGCTCTTTTCCTTAGGAATCGTTGCGTTTTCTCCTCTTCCTTGGTGCCTCCTTTGCAGTCCCATCCCCAGCCTCCTCTCATGCTGAAGGAGACCGATGATGCACTGCATGCAAATCTGTCAGAATCACCCAGACAAAGCTTATTGTGCTGCTGCAGCTGCATTGTAGGAGTTCTGGTTGATCCACCCAATTTTTTACAGTGTTTTTTTTTTCTAGTTGTTGTTGTTAACTATAGGTCACACAGAGCTACACTGTGTTTGTAACCAAAAGCAACAAGTTCAAAGCCAAAAGAGAGGTTGATCTGGATATTTCACATGGAAACAACATGAGCTTAAGGCTGGCAGCAAGAAATAACTTCATTTTGTAGGGCTGAGAGAGGCCTGATGTGCCTGAAGCTGTGTATGAGATAAAAGTAGCATAAGAAGTGGCAGCAGAGACCCACTGGTGTCAACCATTTAAGGCCAAATGCATGTGAGGAGACAAAGGGTTTCTATTTAGCCAGTCCTGGTGACAGGGCCAGAAGTTGGAGAAGCTTGTTCATGCAGAAACAACAAAGTTGCAGATAGCTTAGATGGTAGGTTTGATGAAGAGGTTTCTAACCCAAAGAACTGTGTAGGTGGTGTCATATTCAGAAAAGAGAATGTGAAGCAATATGCTTCAGTTAACTGATTTTAATATTTTTAGGCTACAGTGCATTTAAATGATTCAAAGTTGGTGTCAGCAAGTCAGTTACGTATGAAAACCAGAAATCTGAAGAGCCTGCACCTAAATAAGAGATTCATCAGTGTATATACAATAACTTTGAAAGTCAGTCCCCCAAAAGAGCAAAATGAAAATTTTAGATGACATTTTGGTAAAGGTGGCATGGAAAATAGTTATGATCCTATTGGGAGAAATATTTGATCTAAAATGAAAAGGGTTAGAGCTTTAGTCACAAGGCAATGGGTGTTATTGGATGTTTTGTGTAGGAATCACCTTTAAAAAATCCATGGTTAGATCCAGACCAATGGGACCTCAGGCCAGGTGGACCCCAAGACACACAGGCATAGCCTTTAGGGGATGGAGTAATTAGCAAGGCCAGCATGGTGGAAGTCCCTTAAGCAGCAGGGAGGAGACAGAAGTTGGGCTTGGAGAACTCCACCAACAGAAGACCAGTCCCAGTCTCTATATCTAGAAGCCAAGAATAGATCATACCGAGGACAAATCCTATGAAAAATTTGGCTGGAGAATACAGCACATTTCTGGGATCAGACATGGAGCTGTAAACAGCACAGATATTTCACTATATTTATTTTCTCCTATTTGTCTGATTGACTATCTTTTTTCTGTGTGGTGGGACTTTATCCTTCTTTGTTTCCTATTTTGCAGTACTATTTAAATGATGTATTTTTTCTGTTTTGTTCTCTTTTTTGGTTCTCCCTTTCTTTCTCATTTTACTTTTTTTTCTTTTCACCTTCTCTTCCTACTCCCCCCTCCTCCTGCTTCTTTTTTTTTTTTTCTCACTGCTTGGGTTTCTTACCTTTCTCTTCTGAGATTTAGTCATGTTTCTCTATTTCCTCAACTACTTATTGAATTGATATTTTCAAATGAGTAAACATTGTGTTCTGCCTTTGTGATAACTTTTTCCATTCTATTTCATTCTTTTACTCCAGTTTCCCAAAACTTGGGCCATTCTCCTTTGACCTCCAACCTTGACTCTACTATATTTGATCTCATTTATCACCATATTGAATTGTCTCCCCTACCCATCTTAACCCCTTCATCCCCCCCCCCTCAGCAGGGCAAAATCACTCCACTAAGAGGAAAATGATTGCAAAAAAGCACATGGTATATGTTTCACTCTGCTATAGAATTTTAGAGTGTGTTTCTGCGGCTGGGGTAGGATGTCAATGGTTACCAAAGTTTTTCAGTAGTTAAGATGTACTTGACACTATTTTTATTGTTAAATGCACTACTTTATTTAGGATGCCATACACGATAAAACTGGTTTTTCAGCCTTCTATGATGACATTGTAATTGTGTTGGGTCATAATCATCACCACGATCCACTTTCAGATGATTCGATGCTGAGCCAAACAGTAACTTCACATCTTTTACAAACTGGGAATATAGCTTCTTAGGATAGCTATAATGAACCTCCTATATCTGGAGGACATTCTGAAAAACAGACATCTCCTAGGCAATCCTCAATACTAGTGAGAAACATATTTCTAACAAAAAATTGGCAAGCATCAACATAGAAGGGCCAAGGATATGGCTCAAGCATCTGAGCTCAATCCCCAGGTTCCACCAAAAAAAAAAAAAAAAAAAAAAAAAAAAAAAAAAAAAAAAAAAAAAAAAAAAAAAAAAAA
>PVKA01002094.1:0-131840 GCA_004027165.1 Ctenomys sociabilis
ATTGAACTCATGACTTCATCCTTGCCAGGTACATGCTGTATGACTGAGCTATATCCCTGGCCCTGAGATAAAATTTGAGGGGCATATTCACCCCCCCTACAACTTCCACATTGAACATTTTAGAAATTAACACACTAAGCCCTGAACCTCTTCAAGGCATATCTTCATTTTTATCTTCCTCCCTTCTAGCCTGGATCATAGGATGGGATCAAACATTTTCTGGGCTCTGTACACCAGTGTTTATAGCAGCATTGTTAGCAATACACAAAAGGTGGAAACAATTCAAATATCCACTGAGGGAGGAGAGGATAAAGAAAATGCAGGGGCCAGCCAAATAGCTCAGCAGATTAAAGTGCCTGCAAGCAGCTGGTGCAGGGCTGGAGGGTTGATCCTCAGGCCTGCTGTGTCAGCTTCACCACCCCACCCCCCCCGGGGGCATCCTGAGACAGCAATTGAGACTGGGCATGGTGCTGCCTGTAATCCCAGCTCTTGGGAGGCTGTAAACAGGTGGATCACTATGAGTCTGATCTCGTAGTGAGACCCTGAACACTGTGTAGACCCTTCCCTAAAATTAAAAAAAAAGGAAAAGAAAAGAAAATGCAGGGCCGGGGAGATGGCTCAGTAGAATAAGCACTTCCCGGGCAAGCGCAAGGGCCTGAGTTCAATCCCTGGTTCCGCAAAAAAGAAAAAAAAGAAAATGCAATCTACATGGTGTTACAGCTTACAGCTTCATCTAGGTGACTTCCCCAAACCTCATGCCTTTGTAGGCGGGGCTTTAAGGAAGTGACTGGGTCACTGGGGCTTGATGCTCAGAAGTGGATTCTTCTGTTCAGGAGTTTATAGCGAAATGTGACTTGGTTTTGAGAAGCCCAGCCAGAGAAGGTGGGTCACTGAGGGCATGGCCTGGTGGGGGGTCTCTCCCTCCCTCCCCCCTCACTCCTCTTTCTCTACTTCCTGTCTGCCATGCCCCTCTGCCCTGCCTTGGAGTCAAATGACTGTGAGCCCAAATAAACTTTTCCTCTTTAGAGTTGGGAGTGTCAGGGGCTGTGTTTCAGAGACAAGAAAGTAAGACAGATTTGTAGACAGATCACACACAACCTGAATCTTATTCAGATTTAAAATAAGTGACATTCTGATACACATGGAAGAACTTCCAAAAACATGTAAGTAAAATAAACCACTCTGGTCAAGACTTTATGGAGGTTGGGGAGATCGTGGTCTAAGTGCCTGCCTGGTAAGCACAAGGACCTGGGTTTGATTCCCAGTACCACATGCCTTGCCACTGCCATGCTGGCCACTGAAACTGGGTGTGGTGGCCCATGCCTGTAATCCTAGCAATGGGGAGGCTGAGACAGGAGGATCACTATGAGTCTGAGCTTTGTATCAAGACCCTGTACCATATAAATAAATAACCTAAAAAATATACAAAGGCTTTATGATTCCGCTAGAATATGGTGGTGCTTAGACAGAAAGTAGAATAGTGGCTACTAGGGACTGGGGAAGGGAGTCGTAAGGTGTTATTGTTTAAGGGTACATATTCTCTGTTTGGGATGGGGAAGAAGTCTGGTAGATGATGGTTTTGTAGGTGTGATGGCTATATAACAAACTAAATGTCCTTACTACTGAATTTTACCCTTAAGCCTAATTAAAATGGTACTATATACACATAAATATATATAGTCTGCCATAAAATAAATGTGCACTTCAGCAGCTTACTGTACTAATAAATGTGTAGAAGCTCATGGCCACCACTGGAGCACCTCTTGTAATTAGAAAGGCCAAAGGTAATTAGTGCCAGTCCGCACTCTCTAGTTCTTTTTTTTTTCTTTTCTAGTTCTTTGATGTCTTCATAAAAATAATGAACATGGTTTACTTATGGAATATATTTGATAGTCCAGACACTGTGCTAAGCAGTGTGCATGCATATTATATAACTCGCATAACAACCTAGGAATGTATATTGGAACACATATTTCACATGCTCAGAAAGGGTAATTTGCACCCAGGCGCCAGCTCAGATGTGGAACACAGGGGTTTAAAGTTGAGTTTTCTCAGAGACCAAGGTGTTTATCGATTCCAGCATTTCTTTACAAGCCTCTCTCAAGTTCTGAAGATCCTTGGGGCCAGGGAGAAGGCTCAGTGGAATAAGTGCTTCCCTGACAAGTGCAAGAGCCTGAGTTCAATCCCTGGGTCCACAAAGAAAAAAGATTTTAAAAGAACTTTTTAATCCCAGTACTCAGGAGGCTGAGGCAGGAGGATTGTTGTGAGTTTGAGACCAGCCTGAGCTACAAAGTGAGTTTAAGGCCAGCCTGAACTGCATGAACTCAAAAAGACAAAAAAAAAAAAAAAAAAAAAAAATCAAGTTCTGAAGATCCGATGAAAGCTGACCTGTTGTGGAGCGTCCCTAGCCTTGAGCTGAGCAGAATTAGCAGAGACTGATCTAGCTCCTTCCTAGGCACCTAGAAGCACTTCACACATATTTTAACTCTCGAAACAGCCTGGAGTGGCCCCTGTGTTTTCCTTCTCATGTAGGTGAGCTACAGGGAGGACAGCTCTTTCAAGGTCACAGAAGGGGGCAGGTTCCAGGAGGGCAGGCATAGGGTCACTAACCAGCTCCTCCTTTTTGTCTCCTAGCAAAAAAAGCCTCTGATTAATCCCATCAGAAAGGCAACACGACCAGCTCGTCTCTCAGGGGACAAGGCTCCTCAGCTTCACGTCCTCTGTAGGTGGCTCTATGCAGGTACTGTCCCCACTGCCTTCCTTCTTGCCTCTTTCTTCCTTGTCTGTGCTCAGGACTTATGAAATGTCTTTTCATTGACAGCGTCTATAAATACAGGCTTATGCCCAGCACGTAGCAGCAGTGAATAGGGACTAAATGTTCACAGAGCCCCAAGGGCCTCATTGCTGCCGCTTGATTTTTCTTTTTCTTTATAAAATTTTTACTACTGCATGTTCACAGTACATAATGACTACTTTCGCCGTTGGGGGGAGTTGGCACATGTGCAGTTTTTGACTTCTCCTTTACCTTATGTTTTCCTGGGCTTCAAAATCTTGCACCCAGATTTCTCAGTCCATTCCCAGCTCTCCTGCATCTTTTGGTGACAAAGTGTCCCTACGGAGCTCTTAACCACTGCCCTGAGCCCCGTGTAAGTGGGGGACATTCTTGTCTTTCCCACTCAGCCCGGTCCAGTGGAAAAGCGAGTTGAGAGAGCGGGCAGGGGATCTCTGCGCGAGTGGCCCGGGCCCTGCTGCGCCTTCCGCCTTGGTTTTCCTCGGTGAGGTCCTGCGAGGTGTCCATGTTGGAAGTTACTGCATTCGCCCTCCCAGAGTTCCTGAATATTCATGAGGGAGCCGAAGGGGCTATGCTAAGGAGCGAGAAGCCGTAATTCATAAATATTAATAGCGGCGGGCCCACGTGCTCGGAGGAGGCCAGGCCTGTTCACGCGGGGATGACGTCCGGGCTCTCGCGCGTGCCAGGCAGAGCGGCGGGCGCGGGCGCGGGCGCGGGCGCCTGGCCGGGCGCGCGGAGGGCGGTGGAGGCGAGGAGCGGGCGCCGCCGGAGCTGCGGGGAGCGCGCTCGCAGGCTGGCTAGCTCCGCTCGTCGCTGCTGCTGTGCTGCGCTCCAGCCGCTGGGCTGTGGATGGGGCTGTCCGGCTGAGCCCCGGGATCCGCCTCCCTCCGCCAGGACCTGCACAGGTGCCGTCGAGGGGGGCAGCGCTTAGCCGGGGCGGGACGCGCGGACGCGGGCGGGGAGCGTGGGGGTGGGGAGGGGCCCGGGCGCTCGGGACGCTCGACGGGACGAGCTGGGGGCGCTGTGGCCGGGCCCACGCCGTGGCCGGTGAGGGAAAGCCCGAGGCCGTCGGCTCCTGTCCACCTTCTGGGAACGCAGCTGGGGCGCAGCGCCGGGCCGCGAGGGGTGGGATGGTGGGCGCTTCGAGCCTCGCCCCAGAACCTCGGCCCCTGTGGGGTCTGGAGCGCGAGGGAGCGTGCAAGTGTGTGCAGGTGTGCAGGTGTGCAAAGGCAGGCGGAACGGTATGGGGTCGTGGGGAGCGCAGGATCCGCCTGGATTTCGGCCGCGCACTGTGCGCCGGTTCTTCCTCCCAGGACCGTTATCTGGGCCGATCGACGCCCCAGAGTCAGCTTTGTCCGCGAGAAGCTGACCTCTGCCGGGCTCGCCTCTCCCCGGGGTGTGCAGCGCTTCCAGAGGCCTTGGGTTCCTGCAGTGTCAGAACTGCTAGCCGCGGCTGCAGGCGCGGGGCACTGTTGTATACTACAACGGAACGGAGCGGGGCGGCAGAAGGACGAGCGCGGCGGCGGGGTAGTGCGGAGATGCGCGCGGACCTCGGGGCCCGGAGCTCTGTTACACAACCCGTTTCGCTTCCCTTCTGCCTTCCCTTCCCTCCTCGCCCCTCTACAGCCTGGACCCACGCTGCACTCCAGCGTCCTGGTCTTTTTGTCCAATAGGGCACTGGAGTATGAGTGCGGGCCCTGAAACGGGCAGTCAGGCTTCCTCCGTGCACCAGCCATTGTGCTGCCCAGAGGAGCCTTTCTTTACCCCGTGGGCGGCGTGGGGCAGAAGGGGATCTGTGATGGAGGTGAATGGAGCAGCAGCGGGAGGGGGAGAGGGCGCGACGCCGCGGGGTAGAAGATCCATAAGGCAATGAGGGACTCTCATTTGCCAAAATGTGCGGCTGGCACAAACTCTGGCTGGCAGGGCAGCAATGGGAATCTGCGGGTTGATTAGTGGAGGGCAGATTTTAGGGATGAATCAAGAAGAGGGGCATGGAATCAGCGAAGTGTAATGGGAAGAAGGGAGCGTGGAACGGAGCTCGAGGAAGCCCGGGATGGGAGAGGAGGCACTGGGAGGTGAGTTCTGCCTGCTCAGTGCAGCGGAACAGGGGCGGGCAATCCTGACCGCAGCCCCAAACTGCATCTTACGCTGCAGGGGAGGGCGGCTGTTTCCCAGTGGGTCTCTGGTAAGCTCCGAGCCAGTCTTTTCTTTTCCAAATTACATCATCTACTGGGAGACAAAAAGAAAAAAAAAAAAAAAAAGAAAGGAAAAAAGAGGAACAGATTATAGGACACAATCTATAGCCCTGTACTCTGTTGTATGATAAAGAGAAAAAGGAAGACCCTCCCCATGACTCCTTTTTCTGCCATTTTTTCCTGTACGTGTTTATTTTGGGAAGTGTAAAGACAATAGCTGTTGCTTGTATTAACTCTAGCTTTCTTTGTTTTGGGCCCTGAGGATCAAACCCAGGGCCTTGTGCCTGCTAGGCAACTGCTCTGCCACTGAGCTACACCCCATCCCTCAACCCTACCTTGTAAAGGAGGGCTCAGATAACTTGCCAGGATGGAAGAATAGAGGCTTGTTTCAGACATTGTAGTTGGGGGATGAAGTCATCCCAGCTAAAGGGGAGCCAGAAAACAAGAGCTGAAGGAAGGAAGGTAGCAGGCACCTTGCCAGATCTGTGGCAAGCCCAACCCAGATCCTGCTCTGGAGGGTATGATAGGGCCTGTCAGAGTGCCTGACTCTCTTCTGCCACAGCCTGGGATCTTTCTACAAATGCAGGATTTGGGTTAGGTATTTATGGCTTCACATTCTTAGTTTTGGCTTTCAATTGTAGCTTCAGCTCTCAGTGGTCATTCATGTAGAGCTGCCTGGCTCCAAAGTAGTGAGTTGATGAAAAGCAGCTGGAGCCAGGTGCTGGGGTGCATGTTGTGCATGTATATTCAAGGCCAGCTGAACTGCAAAGCAAGACACTGTCTCAGAACAACAACAACAACAACAACAACAAATCAAAAATACAAAATAAATAAAAGCAAATGGGCTATATATAATGGATTATTTCAGATAGCCATGTTTCTGGTCTCTTTTTTTAAAGGCAGGATCTGAATATGTAATTCAGACTAGCCACTAGTTGACCGCACTGTGCAACTCAGGTTGGCCTGGAACTCTTGACAACCTTTTGCGTTTGTCTCTGGAGTTCTGGGATATGAGTCATTAGGTCTAGCTCTGGGCTCCATTATCAACATTTTATTTATTGATTGATTGATTGAAGTAGAGGCTTGCTGTGTACCTCAGGCTGCCTTGAGCTTCCTATACAGTCCAGGTTAGACTCAAACGTGTAGTGACTCTCTTGCCTCAGCTTTCCAAACACTGGCATTACAGGTGTATGCCACCGTACCCAGCTCCAGATCTTGACATTCATTTCTTCTTCTGTAATCTAGGTGAGTATGAAGATAGGCGTTTTCACATAATTAAAATTCAGTCTTGGGCTAGGGATTTAGTGGCACAGTGCCTGTCTGGCAAGTGCAGGGTCCTAAGTTCAATTCCTAGTACCAAGGGAAATACAAAACAAAACAACACCTTCAGTCTTACTTGAGGTTCTGACTGGATTAGCCCTTGTCATTAGTTTGTGGTATCCAGGGGTGGCTTCTCTGATCTGCTCTGCTCTTTTTCAGATGTGTTTTCTAAAGTAAAACCTCAGTACTCAGCTTTAATGGCAGGGCTGGCACTTTGCAGTAAATAAGTGGGTTTTGTATTGCATTTTGCATTCAGTTTCTAAAGGGTTTGCCCTCGCAGTTAGCCTGTATCACTTCAAATCAGCCAGCTCCGCCACCAATGTTACCTTCTCATTCTAATCCCCGGTCACTGCTGGAAAGGCACATTTAAAGGAGGTGTAAATGCCTGCAACTCTAGCTGGTGAGCTTACATCTCTCTGGAATGGGAGTAATGACCTATGGGTCTTTGACCAAATGAATTGAAAAAAAAAAGGTGGGGGGCTTCGTTAGAATGCCAAATTCTTTCAGTAGTACTCCTTTCATCTAATCATTTTGAAGCATCAAACATACACTACCATGGCAAGGATTTTTTTTTTTCTTGGAAAACTCTCAAGTCACACTTCCATGTAAACACATTCTCCTGACTCTCCTAGCATTGCCAACATTTACTGGCCATTTTCTGTAATCCATCTATTATGCTAGCACTTCAAGGATAAAGTCATTGAGTCCACAAAATAACCTTTAGGGTCAGTTGACATTTGTGCCCCATTTATAGATGAGGAAATTGGAGCATAAGCAGGGTGATAATTTGCTCAAAGCCTCACAGCTAGGAGATGTAGGACCAGAACAGAAAGCTGGTAGGGCCAGGGATATAGATTAGTGGCACAAGCATCTGCCTAGGAAGCACAAGGTTCTGAGTTTGATTGCTGGTACCAACCAATGAACAAACAAACCAAAAAGAAAAAGAAAAAAAAAAAAAAAAAAACAACAACAACCTGGAATCAGCTTGTAGTCATCAATTAATATAATTCATCCAATGCTAAAATCTTCTCTACCTTTCGCTGTACCTTGAGATCTTTTCTAAACTCACTTTTTGGTGCTCAGACAATTCTGACTCCTACAACATCCCCCCTCCCATCCTCTGCTTTCTCTATTTTTGTGCTATGAACCCTTTTGGTGGTATAAGAAGACCTATGGAATTTTTCTCTGAATAATGTTTTTCAAAAATCCATAAGCAAAACATTTAGGTTTATAACAGAAGCCAACTTCATTGAAATACAGGTATAGTCAAAGAGGCTCTGAAGGCTCATGGGCCATGATGCAGAACCCCTGACTGGCTGTTAGTGGTGTGTGGCTTTAGGGCTATGTCGTACTGTGTGGTTGCTGCTGGACATGTGTGGCTTCTGGGCACACATTGGATTTTTTTTTTTTTCCTGTTATGTTTTTTTTTTTTTTTTGAGGCAGGGTCTTGCTATGTAATGCAGGCTGGCCTTGAATTTGCAAGAACCTACTGCCTCAGCCTCCTGAGTACTGGGATTATAGGCATTTGCCACCATGTTGCCCTGGATTTGCACATCAGATCTTAAAGTACTAGGTATAGAAATGTAAATGATTTCAGCTGGTGTGGTTGCATGCACCTGTAATCCCAGCACTTTGGGAAGATGAGGCAATGATATAGGGAAGTGAAACTCACAACCTGACCTGGATGAATTGGTGTTCTCTAAAACTAAAGAATGAATTTTAGGAACACACAGAGGTTGAGGGTAAAACTTTATTGGAAAGGAAAGCTTCCAATGGAGAGGGACAGAAGGAGGACCTGAGTGGGTTGCCCAGGAAGTGTCTCTTTTAGGTTACTTTTATAGGGCAAAACCATGTGGAGCTGAGGGGTCTGGCTTAGAGGCAGATGCAGAGTGGGACAAAACTATGGTCAACAAATGGGATTATGAGCACCATTTTCTCAGGCAAAATTGATTAGGCCCAAGACCAAATAGGGTAGTGAGTCATGTAGTAAGGGGGCATGAATCTAAAATAGGACCTTATCAGGTAGCCTTCAGATGAACAGTTTTTCCTGAGTAATGATCAATCCTGGATGCCAGTCTTTAGGGAGGTTAGCATTTGTTTGGTCTTTAGGTCTGGTTCATAGTAGGAGCTTCCATCCCTTCCATGGCTGTAAGGCGTCTGGCTGTTGTTATTTCCTTTGAGGGCCTGACCCTGTTTGACTGTTTATAATATTTTTTTATCTAACTTACTGCCTGTAACAGCAAGAGGATGGTGAGTTTGAGTCAAGCCTGGGAAGTTTAATGAGACATGGGTTGGGAATATAGTTCAGTGCAAAGGCCTTGAGTTCAATCCCTGTTACTATTAAAAAAAAGATAAAAACTCAAATTTTAGTTTCATGGACTAAAACACCTGCTTAGGCAGAGCACAGTGGCTGTTCAGTCTGCTGTGTTCTGTGCTGGCCCCACCCCTGGGGCATGCTGACACTGGGCGTGGTGGCCTTCGCCTGTAATCCCAGCTCTAGGGAGGCTGAAAACAGGAAAATCACTTTAAGTCTGATCTATGTAGTGAGACCCTGTAGGCCCTGTACCAAATGCATAAAAGTAAAAAAATTACCTCATTAATTTCTTTTTAATGGAGCATGTACTGAAATGGTAATATATTGGGTATATTGTACTAAGTAAACATTAGAAAGTATCACTGTAACTAAAATTATTAAGATTATCTTGTAAAGGAGTTAATTCTATGTGCACATTTTTATTGTTATTTTTTTTTTTGCCAGCTCAGGCTGCCCTGAGGGTGGAGCTAGTGTGGTATGTGGTGCCAGGGATTGAACCATGGTCCCCTGCGCCTGCCTAAGCTTGCCTAAGTAGGCATTTTAGACCGCTGAGCTGGCCCTGACACTTTCATTATAACAAAAGAGGAACTTAGGACTCTCCACTCAGCCAATCATTGTCAGGTTTGTTGAGTGCTTTTTGCTTTTGGCAGTACGAGGGATTAAATTTAGGGCCTCACCGTGCTAGGAAATCACTCTACCACTCAACTACACCCACGCCTGGTCTGTTGGCTTTCAGAGCTGGGTTATTTCCAAGAAATGGGGCTGCTTTTGTATCATGTTGTATTCTAAGGTCCTGCCATATTGCCTGTAATCCCAGCTCAGAAATAGATGCTCAGAATCTGTTCTGATGCACTGTTCACTGACTTCATCCCAGCAAAAGTAATGATGGTCTCACCATACCTCATGGGGTGTGCCCTCCACCTGGCATAGGGTTTAGATCAACAATGGTGAATGTTTTAGGATTTTCAATGATACAGACAGCAGGCACACTGCAGGTGGGTCACCGCTGGCTTAGATTTTGCAACTAGAGATAAAGACTAGGCACTCCTAGGCCAAACTCTGGGTTTTTGCTGTTTGTTTCATCCTCAGGCTATGTTTCCAATGTCAGCATTTAACTGGATCAGTGGTGTACAAACCAGGAGAGAAAGACTAGGCTGTCTTGCTGTGTCCAGGGAAGGAAGTTGGGAGAAGGATGTGACAGATAGTAATGCCTGTGGGAAACTGTATGCGGGGAAGAGGGAATCAGCTTTCAGTAAGTACACATGGATTGACTGCCTAGGGGCCAGCCGCCATGCAGTCTGTGCTAAAAACCAGGGAGAATATCCAGAGGGCGTCTGTGCCCTGAAGGAATCCAAATGAAAGTTGGGCAGGGGCCTCCCTGTGAGAAGAGTGGCCAAGCCATGCTGCAGGCAGTGTAGGGAGAGGCCCACAAGGGGTGGAGGACCTGGAGTTGTTGGGAAGCAGAGGGAGGCGTGAGCATTCTGGGGTCGCGGGTGCAGAGCCCACGCTGTGCATGGAGCTGGCTGGAAGCTTGTGTGCAGCTGGGTCTGTTTCTTTTTTCTTTTTATTATTATTATTTTCTTTTCTTTAATTTTTATTTTATTGATGTACCAATATCAATGAGACAGTTTTAAGATACCTTGACAAGATGGATTTGATAAATTAATACATTGCAAACTGTTTTCATAATGTTTTGGTATCATAGAAGGTGCATACATGATATTGTACTTACAGACATTATTATAGCATATGTCTCTTATCAGTAAATTAAGAGAGTGTAGCTGTTTGCCTATCTTATTTTTATACCTGAATTACATCAAAGATTCAATAATTAATGCTTTCTACCTTGTTATTTTCCTAGTGGTTGTCCATAGTACTAGAAGCCAACATAATATCCTGTCCAACCACCATTAGTGCAAATCTTGCCTCTCATAGAATTATGTAGAAGCACGGCGTTATCTATCCCAACTGTACTGTCTATACGCACACATCATGATTCTTCCTTTCTATACCCCTTCCTTTGTCTACACCTGTCAAAGATGGGCACTCCATTGTCATTCAACTAATTTAGGTGCCTGAACTCGACGACACAATCCAACACAGTCCAGCATTCCACAACAATAGTGAGTTATCCGAAGAAGTTGTCGACCATAGCCATTTACAGCTCAACTTATTATTATGGCGTATACTTCATTTTTATACTTTTCTGCTGGATGGTTAAGACCTAGATAGAGCAAGACTTATATACCAACACATGTTCTTTATGTTTCTTATGAGGTCAGTGAAGTCCCCTCAGGGTTTATCTTGTAGTCCTGTACCTTATTCTGTAGATCCTTTGTCTGTGTCATCCATGTGGATGAGTCACGGCCAATGCTTGACCAGTTTTCTCTCTGTGAGAGCCTGAGAGAAAGTTTTCTCTCCATGTGACTCTCAAGCACACTTTAGAATTTCAATCTCTTTCCGCTGTGGCTCCATAATCTCCTTGTTCAGAAAATTTGGAGCTCAACTGAGTTTCATGATGTTGCAGTACAGGTTCTCCTATGTCCTGAGTCTTCGCTGACCTTGAAAGGCTAGGGCCAAAATGTTGGCTGGCCTTGTGGCTCTTCTGTTTCTCCGATTCTGATCTGTGAGCTTAGGTTGTTAACCATCCAGAAGTGGGTCTGTTTCTTACAGGATCATAGGATAACGCATAACTTAGCATGTTAGTCAGCTCTCGGGCATTTGCTCTGTGTCTGGGTAAGATTTAGGGCCTGTTGGAAAGTGTGTGTGTGTGTGTGTGTGTGGTACTAGGAGTTAAACTCAAGACCTTCTCATTGAGCTGGTTTGTTTTTTAGTTTTTATTTTGAGATAGGACTTTGGTGAAGTGTCTGAATTGCCTAAGCTGGGATAGAGTCTGTGATCCTCCTGTCTCAGCTTCCCAGTGCATGCCAACCAGTCTTTTTTTTGGTGGGTTCTTTTATTACCCTGGCTTCCCCAGAGCTTCTAGACTGAAGGGATTCTCCGCTTTAGCCTCCCAAGTGGCTAGGAATATAGTAGACATGAGCCATTGAGTCCAGCTTCTGGTAGAAAATCTCTATTAATGTTTTACTAGTTTATATTATTTATTAATAAGGAGAGTCTTTATTTATTAATGGGGTATAGCTCAGTGGCTTGCCTAGAATGTGTGAAGTCCTGTGTTCAATTCTTAGCACTGCTAAAAATAAGTAAAAATAGCCAGGCATACTGGCATACACCTGTATTCCCAGTACTCAAGCCAGGTGTAGTGTGCACAGTCAGAATCCCAAGGCTTTGGAGGGTGAGGCAGGAGGATTGCCACAAGTTCGAGGCCAGCCTGGGTGACACAGTGAGGGTCTTTTTGTTTGTCTGGTTTTTTTTTTTTTTTTTTTTTTTTGTATTTTTTAGGGAAGTGTCTACAGGGTGTTCAGGGCCTCACTACTAGATCAGATCCACCTGTTTACAGCCTCCCAAGAGCTGGGATTACAGGCACGCACCACCATACCCAGTCTCAATTGCCATCTCAGTGTGCCCCAGGGGCGGGGCTGGCATGGCAGGCTGGGGCGATAGAACCCCCTGGCTCTGCACCTGCACGCAGGTAAACGCTTTAGGGTTTTCAATGATACAGACAGCAGACACACCGCAGGTTGGCCACCACTTTAATTCACTGTGCTATTTAATTCAATTTAATTCATTGAGCAGTGAACAGCAGCTCCAAGCCAACTCTATAACCAAAAATTTTAATAGTTCTGCATTAGAACAGTAAGTAGCAGAAATTAAAACCATAACTAGCTCTGTCTTTTTTTTTTCTGAACCGGGGATTGAACTCAGGTCCTGAGCTTGCCAGGAAAGCACTCATTCCACTGAGCCATCTCCCCAGCCCCCAAGCCCTGTCTTTAATTTTTTTTTTCTAAATGAGTTAGGAAAAACTTTCAGTGTTTGGAGACTAGTTAGAGACAAAGATATATAATGATAATAGTAATAACAACAAAAAAGTCAAACAGTATGGCATTTATTTATTTATTCATTTATTCATTTACTTATTTATTTATTTATTGGTATTAGGAATTGAACCCGGGGCTTCATATGTGCTTGGCTGAACTATATCCTAGCTCAGTGTTGGTATTATGTACCACACATAGTTGTGAGTGTGAGTGTTTGTGTGTGTGTGTGTGTGTGTACTCCTTTAATCTTTTAACAGCTCTTTGAGGAAGAGCCTGTTATTACTGCTGTCATGAGAAGAATAAAAGAAAAGTATAGAGAAATTAAGGAACTTTCCTAAGGTCACAGCTGGTAGAAGCTGGGTAGGATGCAGATTGGAGCGGAAGCTGCAGCTGTGACCACTGCTGCATGTGGTGGAGCAGGTGCCTGGAAGCAGGTGTACCTCCAAGTCCTCGTGGTTAACCTGCCAGTGATGTGGGAACTCTGTGCACAGTGGTGAGCAAGTACAGAGACTATGGATGCTGGGAAAGTGGAACTTTTGCTTCCTGAGGGACGTAGATAATGGAATATGTCATCCTGGTTTCCCAGCGGGCCTGGCATCAATGCCCAGGGAAGACTCACATTGCCTTGCTTATTTCTCCTAGGGAAACAAGTCCTGAGAGTCTCTGTCATCGTGGTGCAAGGATGGAGGCCCCACTCGTGAGTTTGGATGAGGAGTTCGAGGACCTTCGGCCCTGCTGCTCCGAGGACCAGGATGAGAAGCCCCACTGTTTCTATGGCTCATCTCCCCACCATCTGGAGGACCCCTCCCTCTCAGAGCTGGAGAATTTTTCTTCTGAAATAATCAGCTTCAAGTCGATGGAGGACCTCGTGAATGAATTTGATGAGAAGCTCAATGTCTGCTTTCGGAACTACAACGCCAAGACCGAGAACCTGGCTCCAGTGAAGAACCAGTTACAGATCCAGGAGGAGGAGGAGACCCTTCAGGACGAGGAGTAAGAACTCTTGCTTGTGCTCTGCTGCTTCAGAGGAGAGCCCTGTGGCCTGGGCTCCTTGACCTAGAGCTAGTTGCTGTCTTGGATTTGTATAACACTTTATTTAATTTTTATGCCACCCATGGGGTCGTGCTCTGGTGATTTGCGACATTTTGCTCTGTGGGATAAACTTCAGAAAGCTTCTTAGCCTGTAACTTAGAGGGATGAAGCTTTTAGCCTTTCTTAGATAGAAAACAGAAGTTTAGGAACACAGAAAATATTTGCCTTTCTGCTGGGTGTGGTGGTGCACACCTGCAAGCCCAGCACTTGAGAGGTGCCACAAATCTGAGGCCAGCCTCGGCTACACAGTGAGACGTTGTCTCCTAGAAACTAAAGAGAATAAGAAAAAAGAAACACTTACAGGCACACTATTTTCCCTTCTTGTTTTGAGACAGAGTCTCACTGTCTCACAGCCTGTGTTCCAGGCTGTGGTGGTCAAGTTGGCCTTGAATGTGCAGTTCCCTGCCTCAGCCTCCTCGGTCCTGGGCTTGCGGGATGCGTCACTGTGCAAGGCAGCCTTCTTTATGTCAGTGATGATCAACTCAGATATTAGAAATCAGGACCAGAAAGCAATGGTGTGTGATAGAAGAATCTAGTATTGGACCTGTTTGCCTCAAGAAGCAGAGTTAGGAAAATCTTGAAATTGTTCATAATTCTGGAAAATTCTCCACAATATTAAGATATGTACAAGAAATAAAGCATCGAAGCTTAAGTGAGAGTACAGGGACTTACCTGGGACAACATAAACATGAGAGCTGAGTGACAGTTTTTTGTTTTTTTTTTATTTAAGTACAAATATCAATTTTTTTTAAAAATTCCTTTATTTATTACAGTGTCTTGCTACACATCACGGATTCTTTGTTTGCGGGGGGTGGGGGGTGAGCTCAGCCGGCCCTGCGGGGAGGGGCTGGCATGGTATGTGGTGCTGGGGCTCGAACCGCGGTCCCTGAGAGGCGCTCTAGACCGCTGAACTATCTTGCCAGCCCTACAAATATCAACTGAATGACAGTTTTTGAGGATGCAAATTCTTTGAGTCCTAATAGTTGTTAAGGAAAAGAAATCGGAGAAAAAGTACTATTCAGAAAGGGATTAGAAAGAAAAGGAAAGGGCTAGTCAAACAGTTCAGTGGATTAAAGCACCTGCAAGCAGGAGCAGGGGCCGGGGTTCGATCCCTGGGCCTGCCTGCTGGCCCTGCCAACTGGCCTTGCTGTGCCAGCCCTGCGGCCCTGCTCCAGGGCACACTGAGATGGGGAATGAGACTGGGCATGGTTGTATGGGCACCTGTAATCCCAGCTCTTGGCTGTAAATAGGTGGATCACTATTAATCTGATCTACGCAGTGAGACCATGTACACCCTGTATACCCTTCCATAAAATACAGGAAAAAAAAAACAGGAAATGATCTGTTACATTAAGTATGGGTGTTTTAGGCATTTAGTAAAATATGCATGTGTTCCTGATAGCGCTACTACAATATGCACTGATTCTTTAGGAAATGCAATAAATATCAAATAGTTGCTCATGGCTGTTTGGAGAGACTGTATTTTCTTTTACTTTAATTTGTTCGGGTGTTTTTGTTTTTTGCCATGCCAAGGAATTGAACCCAAGACCTAGTGTCTGCTAGACAAGTCCTTTTTTATGAACTTGAGTGGGAAGAGTTGCTCATGGGGGGGGCAAGAGGCATAGAGGGTCCTGACTGACTGAGAAAGAGCCACTAGGACTGCACCTCTGAGAGTAGAAGCTCTGTGGTTTTTTTTGTTTTGTTTTGTTTTTTGTATTTTAGGGAAGGGTCTACAGGGTGTTCAGGGTCTCACTACTAGATCGGACTTGTAGTGATCCTCCTGCTTACAGCCTCCCAAGCACTGGGATTACAGGTGTGCGCTACCACGCCCAGTCTCAGTTGCTGTCTCAGCATGCCCCTGGGGGCAGGGCTGGCACAACAGGCCCGGGGATTGAACCGCTGAACCCCAGCCCCTGCGCCTGCTTACAGGCGCTTTAATCCGCTGAGGAGCTCTGTGTCTTATTGCCTGTTACTATCCTGTATGGTGTGTAGTCAAGTGAAACACTGAATATCGAAAGAACGGTGGTGGCCTGCACGCAGGTCTAGGCCATGTATTTCGAGGTCCACACCTTTTCTTTTTAATTAATGGTGACCAGTGCTATCTCTGCAGGCTGTATGTTTCAATTCAATTTTAAGTTTCCAACTGATTCTTTTAAAATTCTGAGCCCATTATAATTTGTTCAGTTTCTGAGTCAGGCAGGAATGGCCCTGGGGCTCTGTTATAATACGGAGTAGTTTTTCATTCTAGCACATCAAGTAGTGAATTAGAAACACAAAGAATATCGATCCTAATTTTCCTGCTCTCACTAACTCACCAGGTGACCGTGGGCAAGTCACTTACCTCTAGCTAGCCGCGTGGGCCCTTATTTTGGAAATCTCCAGAGCTCAGTCTTGCTGAAGGGGGCTAAGCACTTGCAGAGAGCCTCTTTTTTTTCCCTCACCAGGATGTGCTCTGAAAATGACATTTTAAGATTCATCCTGTTTCTATGGCACACGACAAATCATTTGCCTTGTCTGAGCCCTTCCTCCGCCTCATGAAGGGTGAAAGGCTTGTCCTCTCATCTGGCTCATTAGCAGAGACCACTCTGTGTTAATTGCCGCCACTCAGGACTGGGGGTCTTAGCAGCCTGGTGTTCTTCTTCTTTTTGCGGACGTGGGGCTTGAACTCAGGCCCTTGCACTTGCCAGAGGAGCGCTTATTCCACTGAGCCATCTCCCCAGCTTCCAGCCTGGTGTTCTGACCTGACTGCCTTACTGATCTCAGCTAAGAGGAGAAGAGGTGAACAGTCCTTGGAGATAAAGTGTGAGGTGGACTGGGGTAGAGGGAGGAAAAGCGAAAAGGACACTGGACTTTCTAGGCATTCAACACATCCAAAGGCTCTTTTCAACTTAAAATAAAAATTAGAACTGCGCTACACACTTGGCTTTATGGCTACTGTCTGGCTATTTCAACTGAAAGTGTGATTAAGTAAAGGCGATGGATGGTGCGGAGCCTAACCTGGCTAAGACTCTCCTCCAGTGTTGTGCTAAACCTGGTCAGGTTGGGTGCGTAGAAGAGTGTTTCATCCACAAGTGAGCTGAAGGTATTTGGGGTTAGGGTTGTTATTAGTATTTTTTTGAGACAGGGAGTCACTATGTAATCCAGGCCAGCCTTAAACTCACTATGTAGCCCAGGCTGATCTTGAACTCATGGTGATCCTTCTGCCTCAGCCTCCTAAGCGCTGGGATCACAGGTATGCGCCACCATGCTCTTCTGGGGGGAGTTAGAGTTAGAAAACAGAAGCCAAGATTCTTGATTAAACTCTTCAAATCTGGTCCATACCACAAAGCAGATGCAGTGATTCCCTTAGAAGTTTCTTCTCTTCTCTTCTCTTCTCTTCTCTTCTCTTCTCTTCTCTTCTCTTCTCTTCTCTTCTCTTCTCTTCTCTTCTCTTCTCTTCCCTTCCCTTCCCTTTTCTCTTCTCTCTCTCTCTTTTTCCTTTTTTTACATAATATCTTATCGTATAGCCAGGCTGGCTTGAACCTGTGGCAATCCTCCTACCTCAGTCTCCTGGATGCTAGAATTCTAGGTGTATGCTACCATGCCCAGCTAAATTTTTATTTCTTTAATCCTCATTTAGAACTTTATGGCCCATAGGTTGGAGTATCAGTTTATCTTTTTATTGTCAGAGTATGGAAGTTTTAGGCCTTAAGCAAGAGTCCGATTTGAATGCTGCATATATTTTCTGGTTTTATTTATTTTAGTTTATTTATTTACTTTTTAAAGATGTATTTATTTACTTGGTACAGGGTCTATTTACTTGGTACAGGGTCTTGCTAAGCAGTTGAGACTCATAGTGATCCTCCTGTCTCAGCCTCTCCAGTGCTGGATTATAGGCATGTACCACCATCATCAGATATACTTTATTTATTATTATTATTATTATTATTATTATTATTATTATTATTATTATTTGGCAGAGCTGGGGATTGAACTCAGGCCCTTGCGCTTGCCAGGGAAGTGTTTATTCCACTGAGCCATCTCCCCAGCCCTAGATATACTTTAAATTGAAGACAAGTAAATACTGTATATAATAGTCAGAGGGGAAAAGGTGATTGATAGCTGTTTTCATAGAGGTTCATTTTCCTTGTCTAGAAGGCAGAGGTAGTATTAATTCTATATAAACATGTGGAAGAATTTAAAAAGTTTTGAAAGGTATTCATGTGCCAATGATTCCTACCTCCTCCACATGAACATCAAAATTGTATCCATTTTTTTTTTTTTTTTTTTTTTTGCGGAACTGGGGATTGAACTCAGGCCCTTACACTTGCCAGGGAAGCACTTATTCCACTGAGCCATCTCTCTAGCACCCCCTTTTTTTTTTGTATCCATGTTAATATATCTAAGTGCCAGTATTGCCATGAGTGCACATAAACAAAGCCCTAGATAAAGGAAGCAGTTTCCAAGGAGAAATTAAATGAAATTTACAGGGTGGGAATTTTAGTTAGCTTTTTAAGCCCATATGTATTGTTAGAAGTAGGCTCATAGGTATGTGTGAGGCTGCTTGCGTGTGTGCATTTATGTTAGGACGGATGGAGCCCCATGGCCATGCTGCTGGTCTGGCCTCGCAGTTGGGTTGGCACAGTCCCTTCTACTGCATCTGCTCATCAGGGCCTATGTCCACACTGCTACTGTAGGTTGTGATTCTGCTTCTGGTGTATTATTCTGATCCCTGTATATAAAGTAAAATCAGAAAGATTTGGAATTGTTAGGTGGTGAAACATAAGGCCCTGCTGCTGCGAGGCCTGGGTTCAGATCCCACCTCTGTGTGACTGTAGCTGAATTAATTTCACCATGTTCTAAGTGTTCCCCTTTAAATGTCTACTTTATAGAGTTGTGTGAGAAACCAACACATCAGCCAGCATACACTTGTTTTTTTTGTTTTTCGTTTTTGAGCTACTGGGGATCAGTCAGCATACAGAGTTTAGATAGCCCTTGGCTTACGGCGAGTGCTCAGGGGGTGTGGACTGCATTTGATTGTCAAGTGGACACTGAGTGGCTCTGGTGGGTGTGCAGTGATTATACAGAGGGGACAGTGGCTTGTCTTCAAGGTCATTTGTAAACTTCAAAGGATAAAAAAAATATATCTGAAAAGAAGAAGAAATGTGAAAGCAAGGAGGAATGAAGATGGCTTGAAATTCCAAGGAAATGAAGGTTTAGGGAATTATCTACAATTTAGAATTAGAAGATAAAACTCAGAGCATGTCAGTGAAGGGTCAGAGGAGAAAAGCAGGCACTCCTGGAGGATCTGAGCCCCCAGTAGCTGCTGTAAGGATGTGGTGTCTCAAGGTCATCAGAAGGTGGACAGTCTATTTAGGTCCCTATTAAAGTCTCCTGCCTATTTTGGGCTTTGCTGAGTCTGTCTTCTCCAGGCACTTCCTGCAGGGACACATCTGAAGGTCAGTTAGTGCATGGTGCATGCTTGTTCACACTCAACGCTCAGTGCAGTGCAGTGCAGGGTGCTGAGGAGCCCCAGGGCCTTTCCAGTGCATGTGGGGCCTGGTGGGTGGGACTTAGAACTTACCTCTTGGCTCCAGAGCACTGGTGGGACTTGGACTTAGAATTAGCCTGGATGGAGGCAGCTTTCACAGTGCCTAACGGGATCTCACCCATGGCTTAAGAAGTAGGCTCTGGCATCTTGCTCAGAAGTTGTGTCCTGACCACTTGGGTTCTTCCAGTGTTTTCTTGTGATAGAAAATAACAAGCAAATTCTTCAAACACTGCCTACAAATTGTGCTTTCTTGGGTTGTTTCTCTGGGATGAGTTTCCCATTGTATACATGGTGCACAGGGAAACCCTTTCCCTCTGTAGCCAGGTATCATGCAATTCATTCCTGATTTTATGTGAATAGTTCCTGTGAAGCAAGTTGGTAGCATGCTGTAAGCCCAACATGCTGGATGCTGAGACAGGAGGACTGCTCTGAGTTTGAAGCCAGCCTAAGCTACATAACTGAGGTCAAGGCCAACCTAGACTACATAGAGAGACCCTGTCTTAAAAAAATAAAAAAGATGAAGAAGAAAGCACCCATGTCTCGCATTATGTGATGTGTGGTGCTGTGTGTCGTATGTGTTTCATGCATCTCAATCCAGGTCCTGGTGCTCTGATACCTAGATCTGCTGTGCGCCTACCTTTCAGCACTTCACAGCACGAACTTGGTCCTTGTGTAAACATATCTGCTTATTTTTAAGTGGCTATTTCCTTAGATTGGTTTATCTAAATACAATCTTTCTTCTGGTTCTTGAGCACCCCTGTAATCCTGTAAGTGCTTGGGAGGCTGAGGCAGGAGGATCGTCATGAGTTGGCGACTAGCCTGAGCTACAAAGTGAACTCAAAGGCCAGCCTGAACTGCAGAGCAGGTCCTATCTTAAAAAAAAAAAAAAAGAAAGAAAGAAAAGAAGGGAAGCCTTTATAAACTAGATGACAATCCTAATTTTATTGCGATTCATCCAGAAAATCTGTGCAGACACTCTCGCTTCCCCTCCCCTGCTCACTCGCCCTGCTCACGGAAGAGCAGCACAGGCACCTCCTACACTGCAGAACGGCAGTTTGCTTGGGGTGCACATTAATTGTGCAGCAAGAAGCAACCACCTTCCCAGCTGCGCCAGCCCTGCCCGGCACTCTGGTTCTCTCCCTGATGCCTTCCTGCGCTGCGTTCCGCTGCTCTGCCTGCATGCTGGAAGGCGGATGATCTCAGCCTGGCACACACAGCAGTCTCTCTCCTGCAGCCCAGCTCTTCCTTCTCCAGGCGGGTCCGGCCACAGATGTGTGCTAATGAGAGCGTCTCTTTGTTACAGGGTTTGGGACGCGCTGACAGACAATTACATCCCTTCACTCTCGGAAGACTGGAGGGACCCAAACATCGAGGCTCTGAATGGCAACAGTTCTGACACGGAGGTACCTCGCTGGGCCCCTATTTAGCAGGGTCTGGGAAGAAGTAGAATCGACTTAGGAAAACATTCAGCAGCTCAACAGTCTTGCACAGCAGTGGTCAGGAATCAGTGCTGTTGTGGGCCTGATGCGTTGAGGAGCGGGATGAAAAGAGAGATAAGAGGGACATCTGATGTACCTGAGGTGACCGGAATGGTTATGTATCAAAAGCGCCAGCAACTTCAGTGCGCACACGTGTGTGCGCAGGTGCGCGTGCATGCGTAGGTTGAGCTGGAGATCGACCCAGGGCTGTGCACATGCTGAGCATGCCCTCTGCTAGTGCGCTTCGCCTCCAGCCCTGCAGAGCACTGCTACCACTGATGCATGCACTGTAACCTGCTGAATAAGGTGGTTGGCGAAAAGAGGAAGGCGTGGCCTTCACAGGCTTCTTTTGGGTTGAAATAAAGATGGTTTGGGGAGGCCGGGTGTGGTGGCGCATGCCTGTAATCCCAGCACTTGGGAGGCTGAGGCAGGAGGATTGTTGTGAGTTCAAGACCAGCTTGAGCTACAAAGTGAGCTTAAGGCTAGCCTGAACTGCACAGTGAGACCCTGTCTCAAAAAAAAAAAAAAAAAAAAAAAAAAAAAAAAAAAAAAAAAAAAAAGATGGTTTGGGGCTGGGAAGATAGCTTGGTGGCATAAGTGCCTGCCTGGTAAGCACAGGGTCCCAAGTTCGATCCCTGATACTGCATGCCATGCAGCCTCTGGGACCCCAGGCATGCTGTACTGGCCTTGGAACTGGGCATGGTGGTGCATGCCTGTAATCCCAGTGCGGGGAGGCCGAGAGAGGCGGATCACTATGAGTGTTAGCTGCGTAGCGAGACCCTGTATTTAAAAAAAAGTTCTTTAAAAATCTGATTTTTCTCATCTTATAAATAGTTAAGATTTGTCAAAAGCAATGCTGTAAACAAGTGCTGACAGCTCTCATAGCCTGGCGATGGGGAAGAATTCCTGCCTTCCTTCTTTCTGCCTTCCTTCCACTGAGAACCTTGTACATACCAAGCAAGGATCGACCAATATTTTTTTAAAAAATATATTTAGTACAGGGTCTACAGGGTCTCACTACCACAGTGATCCTCTTGTTTTCAGCTTCCCAAGCACTGGGTTTACAGGCCTGTGCCACCACCCCTAGTCTCAATTACCTTCTCAGTGTGCCCCAGAGCAAGCCAGCATGGCACAAACCCTGGCTACTGTGCTCTGCCTAAGCAGGTGCTTTAGTTGGCTGAGCTATCTGGCCGGTCCTAAAGCAACTTTTAAAGTAGAGATATTGATATATGTTTTCTTTTTCTTTTCTTTGGCTGGCTCAGCTCACCCTGGGGGCAGGGCTGGCGTGGCATGTGGTGCTGGGGATCGAACTGCTGCCCCTGTGTACTTGCCACTTTAGACTGTTGAGCTATCTTGCAGTCCCACATGTATTTATTTATTAAATGTATTTAGTATAGGATGTATAGGTACTCACCACACAGATCATTCTCATAGTGATCCTCCTGTTTTCAGCCTCTGAAGCATTGGGATTACAGGCATGTGCCACTATGCCAATTTTTTTTTTTTTTCAGAACCAGGAATTGAATTCAGGCCCTTGTGCTTGCCAGGGAAGCACTTATTCTACTGAGCCATCTCCCTGGCTTCTACCATGCCCAGTCTTAATTGCTATCTCAGTGCACCCTATGGGCAGGGCTGGCACCAGGTTGAACATCAGTCCCTGCATCTGCCTAAGCAGGTGCTTTAATCTGCTGAACTATTCAGCTGGCCCCAAGGACTTCTGATAAAAAGACTTTTCTAGAGTTGATTTGCATCAACTAAGGGAAGTGACCTTTCGGAGGGTTCAGATTGCCCCTCCTGACTCACTACACATAGAATGGATAGTGTCCAAATCAGTATAGCAGAATATCCTAGGCTGAGTGACTTACAGAACACAGAACTTTATTCTCTACACTTCCTGAGACCAGAAGTCCAAGAACAAGCTCAGGCATGAGAGAATCTGGAGAGGGCCCAGTTCCTGGCTCATCTACAGCACCTTCTTGCTGCGTCCTCATGCTGCTGGAGAGACAAATGAACTCCCTTGAGCCAGTTTTACAAGGCACTAATCCCATCCACATGATCCAGTCAACCCCCAAAGGCTCTGATGTAGGGGGTTGAGATTTCAGCATAAAGACTTTGAGGCAACACAAATATTCACCCTACAGCAAAATGTGAAAGCATTTAATGACTCTGTCCACATTACAGGGTAATTTCTGCCTTGCCTCATTTTCTAGGATTAGCTACAAAGGGACTTTGACAGCTATGTGTCAGGAAGGGTTGGCATGGCGCAGAAGGTGTGGCCAAGAGATGTTTGGCATGGATCTCATCTTCCTAGGTGCTCCTGCATTGAGCCCAAAGTAAGAGAACCAGAAACACATTTCTTTTACTGGCCAACATATCTGCAGATGCTTGCTGGAAGTAACCTAGCCAAGATATCAGCATTTGGCAGACTTGTTGGGAAAGTGGCTGTATGCCTTCCTTTAGTCTTACGATAATTTAAATTCAAAATACTCAGAATCTCAAGTAGCCATGGACTGAAGCAGGCAAGATGGTAACTGGGAGACTGAGGCTTGCCCCAGACTCTTAACAGAGGCCGCAGCTGTATCTGCAGCGTTGACTCAAGCTCTTGCCTGCTCGGGTTCTTCTGTGGCAAGTGAATGCATAGTGCTGAGAAGTTGCCCTAAATACAGAGAAGGAGGCGATCATGAAATAAATCTAGTTACTGAAATCAAAGCAGGCCCATCATGCTGCAAAAGACAAACTTGGCTTTGTTGGCCCTTTGGCCACCCTTATGGCTCATTTTGAGGATTAAGCCAAAGGATATGTGAGATGGCCTGTCCTGGCAGAGGACCAGTTTATCATCTGGAGATTTCCCTCAAGAGGGCTAATATTTCAGGGCAAATTGAGTGACCCCAGGAAGGATGACCCTGAGTGGTGTTCTGTGGCCGTCTTCCATCTGACCCCAGAAGCAGCAAGAGTGGGTGGAAGCAGGCTCTTCTATTTCTTACTCCTTGCCTGTTTCAATTATTAAAGTGGAAGCTCTTCTGTGGACCTCAGTTTAAATGATTCACTAGGTTAACCAATGCTCTTGAGTTCCTTCTGTAAGACATACTGAACCAGCTGAGTGCCCAGGGGGTGTGGACATGCAGACCTGGCCACGCCCCTGGGGCGAGCGCAGTAGGTCAGCTGGGCAGTGGGTTGCAGGGGGCACTGCTCCTTCTGTTCATGCTGGTGTCTGTAGCTAAGTAACTTCACTGAGTAGTACGGATATTATTTAATTGTGACTGTGAGAAGAGTAATTTTTTTTGCTTTACTCTAAATGAAAGTAACACATGTACGATGGCCCTCGACTTAGGGACTCAGTCCATTCATGAGGGCTGGCTGTGACTCAAGTTGGTTGTGAGTCAAGACTTTTTCCCATAAGAAATAATTAAAATGCTAGTGATACATTCCAAACTCCCACAGCACTCCTTACCTAACCTTTTCATGATAAAAAAGATTGTATGATGTGTGTAATTCATCAGAAAAATCAATTATTTTCCTCATGTATTCACCAAAAAGTTATAGCATGTGCCTAGTTTACCTGAAACAACAATCTCATACTATTCTCACCGTTTACATTATCATCTTTGGCTTCAGGAAGGGAGGATGAAATAGAAGGTGGTTATTTTTTGATAGGAGAGTCTTCTTCCATAAGAACATCAGGAATCTGCCATCATGTCCTTTCTGTCCTTGGGAGAGTCTGAAGCCCACTAGGACCTGCTTCTGGCTCCCTAGATCTCAACCTTTTAAGAACCAAAAGCTGATGTAAGGTTGTCTGTTTCTGTCTTTTGTTTAACACTGTTCTGTAATATGACATGATGTTATCATTAAGCAAGTGAATGCAATGATTGGCCTTTTCTCTGGGTGGGTCTTCTCTACAAATGTTTGTAGCTCTGTCCATTTTATCAGGATTTCCTTTATTTCTGAAGACGTGTACTACACTGATTGTTGGTGCTCCCCCTCCTCTTCAGACAGCTCCTGAGCTGCCACTGTGTGGGGCTCAGCCGGAAGCTGCTGGAGGTCCTCTGTAGACAGCCTCTCTGAGTGTCCCTGCACCAACTCCTCAACATCACTACTGTCCACATGCAAGCCTGTGGATTCTGTTGCAGAGACAGTGTCATCAAGCATGGGGTCAGTTGAAGGCTCAGGCTCCTATACACAATTTTCAAAGCCTCTCTCCTGCATAGTTTTATTTATTTATTTTTTGTTTTGTTTTGTTTTTTGTCTTTTTGAGACAGAGTCTCACTATGCAGTTCAGGCTGGCCTTAAGCTCACTTTGTAGCTCAGGCTGGTTTCAAACTCACAACAATCCTCCTGCCTCAGCCTCCCGAGTGCTGGGATTACAGGCATGCACCACCACGCCTGGCTTCTCTTGCATAGTTTTATACACATTTTCTTCCATGCACATCCCAGTGTCCCTAGAGGGACATTGGCCCAGGATTTCTCAATTAACCCCACACAGTAAAGGATGTACTGGTCCTTCCAGAACTCTTTAAGGGTTAAATCCATATCTGAGACCATCTGTAAGCACTTTAGGAACAGTTCCTTGGTGTATCACTTCTTAAAATTAGGTATAACCATTAGGCATGGTGGTGCATGCCCATAATTCTAGCACTCAGGGTGCTGAGGAAAAAGGATTGGTGTGAGTTTGAAACCAGGTTGGACTACACAGTGAGTTCAAGCCCAGCCTGAACTGCATAGTGAGACTCTAACTCAAACAACAAAACAAAACAGTAGAGTAGCTATACTCTACTGGTCATTAGGCTGCAGTAAAGGAGTAGAGAGCCATGGGAATTTTCTTTTTTTTTTTGGAACTGGGGCTTGAAGAATTTTCAAGCCAATTCTTCTTCCAAATCTTGTGGGTGAGCAGGACCATTGTCCACCATGAGGAGAGCCTTGAGTATAAGCCTCTGTCTTCTAGATATTTCTTTTTTTTTTTTTAATGTATCAGTTATTTAATTGGGTTCTTAGTAAGAAATTTAGGACACTAATTTATGAGGATAAATTCTATTTGTCAGAGCAAAAACAGATCGCAGGTAACCTCAGAGCTGAGGAACAGCTTTGATTTTTGCTAAAATCTGTGAGTCCACCACTTTCTGATCCGCCTTGCTCTGCTCTGAAATCTGGTATCTCTCATTCTCAGTGTCAAAGACCTCACTCCGCTTCCAAGTGTCTGGGCTTCCGCAGCTTCTTCTTCTTCTTGAAGTAAGCATCAGTGAGGTGTTTGGGGATTTTCACTTTGCTGATGTCCATTTTTGTAGAGGTGGCAATGATAAAATTCTGGTGTGTTCTCCATAGAGGAATATGATTAAGGCGAAGAGACCCAGTCACAAACAGCAAGCCACTGGCCAACTGCGTCAGGAAGACCACTCTCTCGCCTCTGGGATGCCCGGTGAGGATGATCGAGATGGTGCCAGGAGTGATGCTAGCTCGAAGTTTCCTCACATGCTAACTGAAGGGTTCCTTGCCATGACTCAAGAGCTTTCGGGGCACTCTTCAGTAGGGCAGTATCTAGGCTTTTTTCAGAGCTTAACCACCTGGGTACCACTGTTCTTGTCTCCACTGACCAGTTTTGTGACTGTAGCAAGAACTTTCTCCTTTTTCTTCTCAACCTTTGATTTAGCAGCTGTGTGCTTTCTGTTGCACGAAGCCTTTCTGGAATACATAGCAGATCGATTGGGAGTACCTACCAACTCCTCTCACCAGGACAGGATCTCAGCTGCAGTGGGGCTGCCCTTTCTTGGGCTTACTTTTGCCTTCTTCACCTTACCCTTTTTATCAGTACCACTGGCAGAAGTCTTCTGGGCTTCAGGTTTCTTCTTTTTAGTGTCTGGCTTCACACCCACCATCTTGCAAGATGGGAAAGAGCTACGTATTTCTTAACAGAAGGACAAAAGCCTCCTGATCCACTGAAGAAAAAGTACTCTTGTACCCAGGCTCTTGTGTTGGATCTGCACATGACTCCCAGCCTATTCTTCATGACTTTGTTTTTTGAGAACTCCAGGGGTCTCAGAGTGACAGACCCTGAGAGGCTTTATCTTGAGGTCACTGCTCGTGTTGGCACGTAGCGGTAATGTTAACCTACCCTACACAGGCTTGTGGCCTGGCGTTTTCTTCTCTTCCTGAGTAATGTAGTAGTCCTGGCATTTTCTTCCAGAAAAGGCCAATTTCATCACAATTGAAAACCTGGTGAGAGCAGAAGCCATTTCTTTGTGTTATTGTTTCAAAATGGCATATGTAATTTTCAGCAGCCTCTTATCTGCACTGGCTGGTTTACTATGTGCTTTAAAAGTGTGAAACCACCCTTGCTGGCATGAGCTGTTTCATCATTCTTGTTCATTGGTGGATTACTCTTTGTGAGATCTGCACTTATGTTCCCTGGCAAGAGCAAGGGCCTGAGTTCAATCCCTGGTTCTGCAAAAAAAAAAAAAAAAAAAATATGCACTTATAGCCCTAGTTTCTTTACAAATTAAAAACTCAGACTATAACTGGCCATCTGCCTTTCATTTATCCACACTTATAATAGCCTCTCATCTAAGCTGTTGGTGGTAATTTATTAATTTGAGTACCACCTTTAGCAGCACTAATTTCCTTATGCAAATCTTTTCTCTGTAAGCATGTCAAGATGGTGGATTTTGAATTGCTGTACGTAGTAGCACCATGAGTCACACGAATGCCACTCTCGTATGCCTTCACAATTTTCTTCTTTGATTGTGATTGATTTTTTCCCTCCCATTCCTTCCTTCCTTAGCTTCTATTTTAGCTTTTTTGGGGGCCATTTTGATAACAGCAATCATAACTGTTATGTACAGCACTGACCAAAATCACACCCGCAATCTCGCCCTCTAGGCTTAGTCTGACACTTATGTGCGCTTACATAAACTTCACTGGCACCAACTGGCAGGCACTGGGTGTAACTCAAGACTTTGGTTTAAGTTAAATCTAAAATTCTGGTTATAAGCCATACTCTTCATATGTGAGGCCAGTTGTCCTTGAGGGTCCACTGTATACAACTTAATAACATCAAATAATATTTAAAAAATTTTATGTGTTTGATACAGGGTCTCACTATGCAGGTCAGAGTCGTAGCAATCCTCCTGCCTTAGCCTCCCCCATTCTGGGATTGCATGGCACGCCCAGAGTTCCAGGGCAGGCATGGCGTGTGGCACCGGGGATCGAACCCAAGTGCTTGCACTTGCCATGGCAGGCACTTAGACTGCTGAGCTATCTCCCCAGCCCCTCAAATAATACTTTTTAAAAGTACTGTTAAGTCAGAGCCCCTTGCGTTTGTCTTTTCCTGCTCTATCACGGTGACCTCTTTTATTTCTTTCAGCTATTTCTGTTCATTTATTTCATTTTGGCAATGTTTGAATTTTCTGATAGTGTATTTTTTATTATTATTTTTATTGAAGAACAAATAGCAATGAGACAGTTTCAAGACAAATTAACAGGACAGACTCGATAAATTAATACATTCTGATAGCATATTTATATCACTGTTTGTCTTTCAGTAATAGCAAACTCTTTAGAGCTTTCAGTGGTCTTTAGCACATGTGCCCTGCATTCGCCATCACTGTCTTGGTTTCTTTCTCTTCACTGAGACATAGGCTTGATACCCACAATTTGAAGGAGGAGAGGTTTGGGCTCATAGTTTGTAGAGGTTTCAGTCCATAGCAGGAGAGACCCTTTTGTAGGGGGTGGGGGAGGTAGACCCCTCCAGGCCATGCCCCAGAGACCCCTCTTCCCACCAGGCTTCAGGGCCCAGCATCCACTGAGCTCTCTCTCAACTAGCCAGCTGACCAATCCTTTGATGAATACCATGCCTCCACGATCCAGTGGCCTCCCTAGGCCCCACCCATAAGTGCTTTAACATTCTTTCTTTGATTCTTTTTTTTTTTTCTTGGCAGAACTGGGGATTGAACTCAGGCCCTTGCACTTGCCAGGGAAGCACTTATTCTGCTGAGCCATCTCCCTGGCCCCCCTTTCTTTGATTCTTAAAAATTACAGTTTGAGGCTAGGGGTAGCTCAGTGGAAGAGGATATACGTATCATGTATGGGTCTTGGGGTCAATATAATATGATGAAGATTTAATTTTTTTTTTTTTTTGAGACAGGTCTTGCTATGCAGTTCAGGCTGGCCTTGAACTCATGTAGCTCGGGCTGATTTCCAACTTGTGGCAATTCTCCTGCCTCAGACTCCTGAGTGCTAGGATTGCAGGCATGTGCCTAGATTTAATTCTATTATACATCTGCAGTACTCAAGTTTATTCTCTTCCTTTTGTAATATAATATTATTGATCCATAGTTAATTCAATAATAAATATGCTATTACAACTATAAACATACTATTTCTAGCTGAACCTTGTAGTCTTTTTTTGTGTGTGTGTGTGTTTTAGGGAAGGGTTTATAGGGTGTTCAGGGTCTCACTACTAGATCAGACTCATCTAGTTTACAGCTTCCCAAGTGCTGGGATTATAGGCATGTGCCACCATGCCCAGTCTCAGTTGCTGTTTCAGTGTGCCCCCCGGGGCGGGGCTGGCATGCAGGCCCAGGATCGAACCCCTGGCCCCTGTATCTGCTTGCAGGCACTTTACTCTGAACCATGTAGTATTCTGTAAGAATATTATCTCCCTGATGCAATGCTTAGTTTATCCTGAAGTAAAGAATTTACACTTTTTGTTTTTTGCTTCATTTCCAATATAACTATCATTGGTCCAACTCAAATTCTAGCTGAGGTATAAAAGCTTACAATATGCTTGCTCTGTATTCTTTTCTTTTGGCGGAACTGGGGATTGAATTGGGGATTGCCAGGGAAGCGCTTATTCTACCGAGCCATCTCCCCAGCCCATGCTCTGTTTTTTTTATACGCTGGTCAACCAGGTATGACCACAAAGGGAAATAGAAAAGAGGGTCAGGAGAGCAAAGTCCATTGTGCAGTGCTTGCTTTATGTGCTGGGGGAGGAGACACTGGTCCCAAGACTCCATGCTAATATCCAAGTCCAAGGATGCTTAACTTCATACTTAAAATGATGTAGTTTTTGCATAGAACCTATATACCCTTTAAATTACCTATGATACCTAATACAATGTAAATGTTACATATATATATATATACACAACAGAGTATAAGAAAAGTCAGACCGGGTGAGATGGCACATGCCTGTAATCCTAGCACTTGGGAGGCTGAGGCAGGAGGATTGCTGGGAGTTTAAGGCCAGTGTGGGCTATATAGTGAGACTCTGTTTCAAAAAATAAAAGTCAAAAATATCATGATATAGGGAAAATAAAAAATTCAAAAAATACTGTGGCCTAAAATAGATGCAGATTTTCTTTTTATAAATTTGATCTGCAGTTGGTTAAATCTATACAAGAGGCTTTTTCTCATAAGTTGGACCAGTTAGAATGCTGGGTTTTGGAGATGGGAGGCAAGCAGCCCAATGCCGCCACCCCGAGGAGCCTGCCGGTCAGCAGGCAGGAGTGGCCCTGCAGAGTCAGCCACCACTTCCCTGGCGTGTCCTGGGCTGTGGGACAGTCCTGGTTGCCTGGCCCCTGGTCCTGGAGTGCCCGGCAGAAGAGCAGGCTGGACGGAGGAGCGTGGGTCCGACATTGGGGTATGCACATCCCAGGCGCTCCCAGCTGAGCCCCCTGGCAGTCCCTGAGAGTTGGCTCCTTTCTGGTGCACCCCTCTCCTCACAAGATTTTCACATCCTCATTATGGTGCATGCCTGTAATCCCAGCACTCAGGAGGCTGAGGCAGGAGGATTACCATAATTTCAAGGCCAGCCAGGGCTACAAACTGAGTCCAAGGCCAGACTGAACTGCATAGTGAGACCCTGCCTCAAAAAAAAATTTTTTTGAATGTCAAACATATCATGATATAGGGAAAATAAAAAGTATAAACAATACTGTGGTCTAAAACCTTCTGGGCATGGTGGCCATTATGGTTTGTGTTTTGATTGACTCGTGGTCCAATGCTGGAATTATGGATGTGAGTGCTACACCTGCCCTGGGATGGGCAGGCCGCGTACTCTGTCAGGCAGGGCAAGAGGCTTGCTCTCTGCTCCTCCCTTTTGGCTCTTGTTTTTTCTGTCTTCTACCACCACGCATGGCTGCCCTCTGCCATGTGCCACTCTGTCTTAGAGCCGGCCAAGCATGGACTGAAACCTCCACAAACTGTGAGCTAAATAAAGCTTTCCTTCTTTAATTCTGGGAGTCAGGCATTTTGTCTCAGCAACAAGAGAGGAAAGTAACCAGGACAGCAGTGCATTCCTGTAATTCCAGCACTCAGGAGACTGAGGAAGGAGGAGCTTAGTAAGTTTGGGGCCAACCTGGTGAATGAATAGTGAATTTGAGGCCAGCCTGAACTATACAGTGAGTCCCTGTCTCAAAAAAATAAATAAGTAAATAAAATTTAAAAAATAGAAAAAAACCAGATATTCTGTCAGTTCAATATTTTCTACCACAAACAGGCATGGCTGCACTCCAGAGCTTTGGCACGGCTTGTGCCGGGCACCTACCGCACCTGCATCCGAGGATTCTTCTTCTTGGCCTGTCCTGTCCTCTGGGGTTGGATGTTTACCTTCTGAAAATAGGGCCTTGTTTTGATGGGGTTGGGGGGACAGTGTGGGCTTGAAAAAGGTATCCAGAGGAACACATTTTTTTTTTTAGAACCTGCGAGCCATCTTTGTTAATACTTGAGCGTGTTACAGTTGATGGATAATTATTCTTGCTTCTCCGCAGAATTCTGAAGGCATTGTTCTCTAGTTTTCAGTTGCTGTGGAAAAGCCTAAAATCCACAGTGATCTCTGTTCTCCTGAGCTGTGTTGATACGTTCTCTGTTTTCCTTTCTCATTTGAAATTTAACAATGTGAGCCTTCTAGTGAGGTTTTCTTTGCTTCATTGTGCATTATAGTGTGTGCTGAATTTACAAGCTTATGGCTTTAAATTCTGGCATGATTCCTTAGGATATTTTTCTGAAGGTTAATTATTTTTGTCTTCTGCCCCTACTGAAATGAGCATACAGTTCTTCATTATGTTGATGTGATAAATTACACGAAGTAATTTTCAAATATGAAATCAAGCTTGCATGACAAGCCCAACTTGTTATGAGGTGAAAATCTTGTTTTAGTTTTTTGCTTTCTTTTCAAAGCTTTACTGAAGCTTGGCATATAACTGGCTGTACAGATCAAGTAATCTCATGAGTTGTGGCATGTGTGTATATTTGTGAAGACAGCACTACATGTGTCTGCCCCCCATCTCTACCTCTCAGGCCCCTGTCTCTGCACTTTGCTGCTACTGTGGGGTAGTTGGAATTTTCTAGAATTCTAGATGTGTGCATGGAGTATGTACTTTTGTCTGCTTTTGCAACTCACTATACTTCTTTTATTTCTTTATTATGTTATTTGGTCCTGAGGATTAACCCGAGGACATTCACATGTCCCTGCCCAGTGCGGCTCCTTGGATCTTCACTCCTTTGCTAGTAGTTGTGTATCGTATGGCTATTTCACAGTATGTTTTTTCAAGCACCTTTGATAAACACTGGGTTCTTTACAGGTTTTGAATATTGCGAATGGAGTGAACATTTTTGTCTGAATCTTCATGGAATATAGATTTCTGATTCTCTTCGATTAAAAACCATGGGGTAGAATACTGAGTCATATATAATGAGCATATATGTGTGTGTGTGTATATATACATATATATGCACATATACATAAACATATACAGAAACACACACACACACACACACACATATATATATATATGTTGAATTTTTAGTACAGGGTCTACAGGGTCTCACTACATAGATCAGACTTGGTAATGACTTCCCTGTGTTCAGCCTCCCAAGAGCTGGGATTACAGGCATGTGCCACCATGCCCAGTCTCAGCTGCCATTTCAGCAAGCCCTGGGGGCGGGGCTGGCATGCAAGCTGGGGTTGGAGCCCATCCCCTGCATCTGTCTAAGCAGGCACTTTAATCTGCTCAGCTATTTGGCCAGCCCTGAGTGTATATTTAACTGTGGTGTGTGTGTGTGTGTGTGTGTGTGTGAGAGAGAGAGAGACAGAGACAGAGAGAGACAGAGAGAGACACAGAGAGAGAGAGAGAGAGACACACAGAGAGAGAGAGAGACTGGAGGTGGAATTGAACCCAGGCCCTTTGCACTGTGATGCATCCCCAGCCCTTTTAATTTTTTGTTGTGAGATAGGATCTCTCTGAGTTATTGAGCTCCCCAGGCTGGGTTGGAACTTGTGACCCTCCTTCTCAGCCTCTCAGAGTGCTGGGCTTGCAGGTGTTTGCCACCACACCTTGCTTATGTGTCTTTTGGACACAGGGTTTCACTATGCAGTTCAAGCTGGCCTTGAACTCACTTTGTAGCCTAGGCTGGCCTCAAGTTTGCAATAATCTTCTTGCCTCAGTCTCCTGAGGGATTACTAGGGTGAACCACCACGCCTAGCTATGTGTAGATTTTAAAGGAACTACCAAAATGTTTGCTACTTTGAGAGCTCAATTTGTTAGACATTCTTTTTTAAAAGTTTTGTTAGTTTCAAAGCTGATTAATAGGACAGTTTCAATAATTAATACATTGTACATTATTATCTTCTTAATAGTTATCCATAGTACAAGAAGCAGACAGGATATCCTGTCCAAACACTATTAGTACAAATCTCATTGAGTTAAGTGATAGTAACTGTATATCTATCCTAATTATTCTGTATATACAGATACAAAATGGTCCTTTCTTTGTGGCCCCTTTTTTTTTTGTTTAGTCGTGGCAGAGATGGGTATCTCATTGGCATCTAAATACTATAGGTGCATGAATTCAGCAAAACAACCCAACACAGTCCAGCAGTCCACAATAGTAGTGGGCTATCCACAGAAGTTGTTGACTTGAGCCCTTCACAGCTCAGTATATTAATATGGCTCCATTTTATATACCTCATTTTTATACTTTTCTGCTGGATGGTTAAGATCAAGAGAAGGTAAGGCCTATATAACAAGAAATGTAACTTTTGTATCTGACAAGGTTAGTCAAGTCCCCTCAGGGTTTATCCTGTAACCCTGTACCTCACTTTGTAGATCCCTTGTTAGTATCAGCCTTGTGAATGAGTCACGGCCATTGCTTGACCAATTTACTCTCTGTGGAAGCCTGAGAGAATATTTTCTCACCATGTGACTCTCCTTAGGCATGCTATACATCATTGATTGCATTCCTCTGTAGCCCCACAATCTCCTTGTTCAGAAAATCTGGGGCACAACTGAGTTACATGATGTTACAGTACAGGTTCTCCTATGTCCTGAATCTTCACTGACCTTGAAAGGCTAGGGCCAAAATGTGGGCTGACCTTGCAGCCTTTCCTTTCTCCAACTTTTGATCTGCAGACTTAGGTTGTTAACCCTCCAGAAGAGAAGCTGATTATTACCCTGCAACATATGCAGTTCAGTTTACCCTTACTATCTGTCTAAATATCAGACATTGTAGGCATAACATGGAACATGTATTTTCCATCAAGTATTGAGATATTAAACTTTAAGTCCTTACAGAATATAGGAGAAAAAATGTTTTTTACAAAGGAATGAACGGGCTGGGGAGATGGCTCAGTGGAATAAGTACTTCCCTGGCAAGCACAAGGGCCTGAGTTCAATCCCTGGTTCCACAAAAAAAAAAAAAAAAAAAAAGTTGCATTCTTTACAAAAAAAAAAAAAAAAAAAAAAAAAAAAAAAAAAAAAAAAAAAAAAAAAAAAAAAAAAAAAAAAAAAAAAAAAAAAAAAAAAAAAAAGGAATGAACACTTATATACACACAGATATTTAGAAATCTATCCATGTACAGCATTGTAGCAGGACTGTCCTGTGCCATTTTTTTTCTTGTGTCTTATTTTATTACCCTTTATTAAAAAAAAAAACAAAAAACTTTTATTTGAAAGACAATATAGTAATACCTGGTATGTCATGACAAGAAGTACGTATTATAAGACCAGAATGACAGGCATTCCAAGCGTGACCCTTCTACACATTGCTATTTCAGTGCAGTTGCTTGGTTCACAGGTATCAGCATATAAAGTTAGTCAGGGTGAGAATCCTACCAAGTAACTGCTAGTTTCAACAACCTGCTGATGTTTCTCAGGATTATTGCCTTACCATCTAGTGTGTATAAATGAATGGCTTTGCCACTGTCATGTTTCCCAGCTTTTCTCCTTGTCCTCTCCTCATTGTCCAATCCCAAGTTCTCACTTTCCTTTTAATTGTGTTCTACCTTTCTATTTGTAATTCTTTTGAGTACTTGTACTAGGGAGACTATATGATACTTACACATGTTGTTACACATTCTTGCCAACAATTGTTATGGAATTTTTTAAAATTTTAATTTAGAGATTTTAGTGAATGCATAATTATGTTTTATTTTGGTTTGAATGTGTAGCCACTAATGACATAGGATGATCATTATTTTTTCAAGTCATTATTTGCAATTTGTATTTTTTCTTTGTTTTGGTTTTTTTGCAACAGGGTCTTGCTACGTAGTTCAGGCTGGCCTTGAACTCATTATGTAGTCCAAGCACTACAGAAATCCTCCTGCCTCAGCCTCCCAAGTGCTAGAATTACAGACATGTACCTTATGATCTGTATATTTTATAGTGCCTGTTCAGATCACTTACCTATTTTCTTAGTGGGATGTTTGTGTGCTTATTATTAAGTTGTAAGAATTTCCTATATATTCTAGCTATAAATCCTTTGTCAGATCTATTTTATAAATATCTTCTCTGGCCTTTTTATTTTTCTACAATTTTTTTTTCTTCTTTTTTAATGGTGCTGGGGATTGAACCCATATACTAGCACATTTGCTGACATTCCAATTTGTTGATATTTTGTTTTTTATAGTTAACACTACTTACATTGTATTTCGGAAATATTTTTGTTTTTGTTTTTCTTTTGTTTGTTTTGGTAGAGTCTCACTATGTACTTCAGGTTGGCTTGGAATTCACTATGTCTTTTTTGGTTTTTTGTTACAGTGTGTTTATTTATTGATTTATGTTTTTGGTGCTGAGGACCAAACCCAGGGCTTCCAGCTTTCTAGGCAAGAATTCTACCACTGAGCTAAATCCTCAGCCCCTTGAACTTACTATGTAGTCTATGCTGGCCTTGAACTCATAACAATCCTCCTTCCTCAGCCTTCTGAGTGCTGAGATCACAGGCGTGCAGCACCATAACTGAGTTCATAGTATTTTCTTAAGTCTTCTGGACATTGTTCGTTCTTTCTTTCTTTCTTTCTTTCTTTCTTTCTTTCTTTCTTTCTTTCTTTCTTTCTTTCTTTCTTTCTCTCTCTCTCTCTCTCTCTCTCTTTCTTTCTATTAATTTTATTGAGAAACAAATAGCAATGAGACAGTTTCAAAACAGGTTAGTAGGACAGTTACAATAATTAATACATATTGTTATCTTCACAGTAGTTATTCATAGTACAAATATGATTTTTTTGTATTTTTTTAGGGAAGGGTCTACTGGGTGTTCAGGTTCTCACTACTAGATCAGACTCATAATGATCCACCTGTTTATAGCCTCCAAGAGCTAGGATTAAAGGTGTGTGCCACCACGCCCAGTCTCCAGATATAGTATCATGTTACCTCTTAGATCTATGTCTAAGATCCCATTCAAGTTATTTCTAGGACCCAGGGAGATGGCTTAGTAGAATAAGTGCTTCCCTGGCAAGCACAAGGGGCCTGAGTTCAATCCCTGGTTCTAAAAAAAAAAATCATATTCTATATAATGAAAGGTAAGGGTAATTTCATTCCCCCCCAATGTGGCTATTTAATTGTTTCAGTACCATTCAGTAATATATATATATATATATATATATATGGCATGGTGGCACACCCTTGTAATCCCACCATTTGGGAGGCTGAGGCAGGAGGTCATTGCAAATTCAAGAGCAGCTTGGGCTACAAAGTAAGCTGCATAGCTGCATTTAAGAATCTGTCTTAAAAAGAATAAGTAAAATAAAATAAAATATTATCATTTCCCCATTAAATTGTTTTGGCACCTCTATTGAAAGTCATTTGATCCTGTATGTGTGAATCTGTCTGTATCTGATTTTTTTTTTTGCCAGAACCGGGGATTGAACTCAGAGCCTTGCACTTGCCAGGGAAGAACTTATTCCACTGAGCCATCTCCCTCGCTGAATTTTTTTTAAGATAGGTCATGCTATGTGGTCAGGCTAGACTTGAACCCATGATACAATGTAGCTCAGGCTAGTTTCAAACTCTCAGAAATCCTTCTGCCTCACTCTCTTTAATGCTGAGACTGTAGGCGTGATCCACCTGACCTCGCCTCTGAGTTCTGCTTATATATGTTACATTAATGCATGTGTACATCTATCTTTATACCTATTCAATGTTGTGTTGATTTTTGCAGCTTTATAATGAGTCTTAAGGTAGAATATGTTGTCTAGGCTTTTGTTTTTTTCCCAAAGTTGTTTTAACTATGTTAGATACTTTATACTTCCATATAATGAAAATCTACAAAGAATTTGAACTGTGATTATGTTGAGTCTGTGGATCATTTATAAAGAGAGAATAATTTACATTTATTAATTTTTAGATATTAAGTTTCTTTCTCTTTTTGGTGGAACCGGGGATTGAACTCAGGCCCTTGCATTTGCCAGGGAAGCGCTTATTCTACTGAGCCATCTCCCCAGCCCCAGCATTTAATTTTTAAGAGAAACCTCGGTTATGATGCTATGGCAAACAGAAACACTGAAATGACACCCAAGATTTGGAAGCAGATTTATTTTAAATCTATGGACACTGATTGGGATCACTACCAAAATATCAGGCCCCAATCTCTGATGGTCCAGAGCTTTTATATGAAGTGTAAGCAGGAGGCACAAGGGTGAGACAGAAAGACCGGACAAGCCGGGCGTGGTGGCGCATGCCTGTAATCCCAGCACTTGGGAGGCTGAGGCAGGAGTATTGTTGTGAGTTCGAGACCAGCCTAGGCTATAAAGTGAGTTTAAGGCCAGCCTGAACTGCATAGTGAGACCCTGTCTCAAAAAGACAAAAAAAAAAAAAAAAGACCGGACAGCTCTCACTAGCCAGCAGGTGAGACCATCATTACAAGGCTAGGTTAGTGATTGTGGAGTTTGTTACAAGAAGACGCTCTGCACATTAAGTTACGCAGTTATGCAGTTACACAGTCGTGGTTACAGGGGTTGAGAAGGCAATTGCAAACGCTGAGGTAGTTACAGAGCCAGGCAGCTGCAAAGAGAATAAAGTTTTAAAAGGAACAATTTCTCTTAAGTGGTTTTTTGCCCTTTCAGTGATTTTTTTTCCTTTTTTTTGGGGGGGGGGGTTTCCTTTTCATACAACATGCAATTGGGGCCAGGGAGATGGCTTAGTGGAATAAGCGCTTTTCTGGCAAGTGGAAGGGCCTGAGTTCAATCTCTGGTTCTGCCAAAAAAATAAAAATAAAAATAAAATAACATGCAATTTGGTTTACTAATTTTTTTTTTTTGTTCTTTTCCTATAATTTGCTTTCGTTCAAAGGTTATTGAATTAAAATTGTTTTATTTTGTGAAAACTTTTGTAAGATTGATATCATTTCTTTTTCTTTTTCTTTTTTTTGGTGGTACCAGGGATTGAACTCAGGCCCTTGTGCTTACCAGGTAAGCACTTATTCTACTGGTGTATCTCCCCAGCCCCTATATAATTTCCTTTTACTTTTTTTTTTTTTTTTCCCCAGTTTGGTACTATAGCTATCATGAGGACTGAAGCTAGGGTCTTCATACAGAGTTTCATTCCCAGCCCTTTTCCATTTATTATTTTTGAGCCAAGGCTCTCACTAAGTCTCTAAGATGCCTAGGCAGGGCTTGAACTTGCCTCCTTCCTGCAGTTACCAGAGTGCTTCTTTACAGTTGTGCCCCCAGGATGTCCTATGAGGCCATTGGTGCCAGATTCAGCTTTCATTGATTTCACGGCTTCCTCCTTATTCAAGGATCCCAGCCATGTACTGTCTGTATCCAGTGCAGAAAGAAGTTGGCCAGTAGAGTTTATGCAGATTAGATTGCTAGGTCAAGAGGGCTAATCCCAGGGCTAGTGGCCGTGAAATGCCTTACAGGGCCCTGGCTCTTCTGTTCTTGATTTTTACAGTTCTTTTATTCAGTGTTGGACTTCTCAAACTAATCTGGAAGTCTTTCCCACTCCCTTTTTTATTTATTTATTTTATTTTATTTGGTTGTGAATCAAACTTGTGCTTGCCAGGCAGGTGCTTATGCCTGCTGAGCTACCTCCCTAGCCCCACCCCTAATTTTTAATCTACCTAATTTAGTCTGCAGGGGATTTTTTTCAACTTTCTACTTTATTTAAAAACCTGAACTGGGCTGGCTAAATAGCTCAGCAGATTAAAGCACCTGCTTAGGCCGACTCAGGGGCTGTTTTGATTCCCAGCATGCCATGCCGGCCCCATCCCCAGGACACACTGAAATGCAATTGAGACGAGGCATGGTGGTGTGCACCTATAATCCTAGCACTTGGGAGGCTGAAAACAGGAGGATCACTACAAGTAGGATCTCTACGTGCTGAGACCCTGTAGACCCTATACTAAATACAAACAAAAAACAAAACAAACAAACCTCCCCTGAACTTTCTAAGACCTCTTTCTAGTTTTTTGATGCCCTCCCCTTCTGTACTTGGGATTGAACCTGGGACCTGGGCACTGAGCTGCAATGCCCAGGGGCCTTATTATTTTTATTTTGAGATAGGGGCCCTTTAAAGTGCCTGAGTTGGGACTGAGCTACTGCAGCACTTTCAAGTGCTGGGGCTGTAGCACCATATTGAGCTTGATGAAATCTTATAACCAGGTTGTGTTTCAGGAACACAGTCTTCCAGTTGTCCCTCTGAAGGTGGTCATGAGTTTTGTAGCAAGGATGTCTTCTTCTGTCTATATTGCTTTTTTGTGACAAAATAAAATTTCCTAAGAAAATAATAAGAGAGTAAGAATAGTTAATACACCGTGTGTTGTTATCAAAGCAGTGCGCACTCTAGACTGATTTCAGTTTCTCTTTCCCACACATTTTGGTGTCCATCATTTAGAGTGTGAATTTCCTCCACATGCCTGGTGATCCTCTGGGATCCTCTTGTGTTTAAAAGTGAGGCCCTAGAAGGCTGAGCCCTTTCCATGGTTGGGGGCCGCCAGTAAAGGAGCCATAGGACCTGGCTGTTGAGCTGGAGGCCCTGAAGGTTGGTCTGTAGACCTGCTGTCGCTCCAGAGGGAAGTGGAGTGGTGACTGAGAAGAGGCTCGGCTGCAGTGTCCGCAGAGCCACTTGGGAAGGAGGTGGCGCCTTGGGGGGGGAGTTGGTGTGAGAGTCCTGTGCCGCACAGGCAGTGGCCAGAGCCCCTGCAGCCCAGCTTCTCAGAGTGAAGTCCCCTCCTGCACAAGGGAAAGAGTATGGTAATTGCTACTGACATGGGGTAGAAGAGACCTGGGGACCAGCTGGAGCTGCTGAAGGATTCCCGGAAATCCTCCTCCTCTCATCCCTGCAGGGCTGCTCATCTGACTCCGGTCACCTCTGAAGCTTCCTCCCAAGGAGTGAGGCTCCCTCCTGCCCGCCGGGCCACCAGCTGCCACGTGGCTTCTCTGGCTGCTCCTTCTGCAGTTCGCTTTGTCTCCATGGGGCCATGCTTTTTTTCTTTCTTCTTCTTCTTTTTTTTTTAATAATTTTATTGTGGGGCTGGGGAGATGGCTCAGTGGAATAAGCACTTCCCTGGCAAGCGCAAGGGCCTGAGTTCAATCCCTGGTTCCACAAAAAAAAAAAAAAATAAATAAATAAATAAATATATATAATAATATGTTTGAGCTATGTGTTATGTATGCTAGTTTGTATTACTATTACTTAACAATTGTTCCCCTCCTTTTATATTCTGATACTGGGAAGATTGAACTCAGGGCCTTCACACTGAGCTATGTCCCCAACCTTTTCTTCTTCTTATTTATTTATTTATTTTTATGTATTTGCTATAGGATCTATAGGGTCCACAGGGTCTCGCTACACAGATTGGACTCATAGTGATCCTCCTGTTTTCAGCCTCCCAAGCACAGGGATCATAGGCACGCACTACCACACCCAGTCTCAGTCTCATCTCAGTGAGTCTCAGGGGTGGGACTGGCATGGCATGCCAGGATTGAACCCTAGTCTTTCTGCTTCCTAAGCAAGCGCTTTAGGCTGCTGAGCTACCTGGCTGCCCATTGCTTTTTTATTTAAAGACAGAGTCTTGCGAAGTTTCCCAGGTTGGGCTTGAATTTCCAGTCCTCCTGTTTCACCCTTCTAGAGTGTTAGGATTCCAAACTGACACCACCACATCCAGCTACCATTGTCCACTTTAGGTTTTCCAGTGAATCAGCCTCTTCTGTTCCTGCCTTCGATGTAAGAGACAATGTCTTTTTTGTTGTTGTTGTTGTCTTTTTGAGACAGGGTCTCACTATGTAGTTCAGGCTGGCCTTAAGCTCACTTTGTAGCTCAGGCTGGTCTCGAACTCACAACAATCCTCCTGCCTCAGCCTCCCGAGTGAGACAATGTCTTTTGATCCCTATAACTTATTTCATGACAGAGAGCTGTTGTCTCTGACAGGAGGGAACAGAAGTTCAGGACAGGACAGTAACTCATTCTGTTCTTTAGGTGATGGGGAAACCAAGCGAGGTGAGGGGGCGGGACTGCACTCAGCAGGTGCAGGGCTCCCACTTGGTCATTTGCCTATTAGTTCTTTCAGTAAATACTTGGTTGCAATGCAATGGAGGACTGCACTGTGGGAATACAGAGTCTCCAACTTAACCCACCCAGATGTTTCCCAGGTGTTCACAGCATAAGCTGGACACTGTGGCCCTTTCCTTGAGCTGATACATTTCTCTTCTTTCTTCTGTTTTTTTTTTGGTGAGGTTAAAAAAACTGTTCTTTTCATTTCAGTCAAGGAGGCAACCACCCATGTGAAACTTTAATGGGAAGGGCAGGGAAATACCAGGCAAAGTGCTAAATATGTGACAGAAACTTCCTTTCTGTGAGTGGAATCTTCTGGAATGCCTTAACAAAGGTGCAAGTGAGTGGTCGATATTGGAGGCAGGAACTCAGCAGAACTCTAACCTGACCTGAGCCACCGTGCAGCAGGCATTAGCGGTACCATGGGCTCCGCACTCAACTGCAAGCTTCTGCTGCCCAGCCAGCGTTGGTCCCGTCCCCCAAAGCAAAAGGGAGCGACAGCTTGCTGTTTGGTGTGTCAGAATCCTGTTGATTCAGGGAAGGAAGGCACATGGAAGGATGCATTTTTTTTTTCTTTTTTGGGATACTGGGAATTGAACTCAGGATTTCCTGCTTGCTAGGCAGGTGCTGCACCATTGAGCTAAATCCCCAGCCCCAGATTTTCTATAGAGAGCCTAGTTACTGTCAGTAGAATGGAGTGAGTCAACTGCCATTCCACTGAGGAGAGAGTCGATGGGCTGAGTCCACAGAGGGCTGAATCTGTCCACAGGACTGTTTTGGCCCATGGCTGTGCAGTCACAGCCCAGGGATGAGTCCACACCCATAAGTGTATTCATTGGCTTCCCTTCCTCTCTCTTGCTCTGCTAATTGTCCTCCAGCTTCCATTCTGTGAGAGACACTGCCACGGCAGGGGAGCCAAGGTTGGGAGTCCGTGGCCACCCTGTGCAGAGGGGAAGGGCTTGTCCAGCAGGGATGGAAGCTGTGGGACACAACAGCCCGGCAGGATTGAGAGGAAACTCAGAAACTAGGCCCAGAAAGGATGAAGAGGGCGGGAGAGGCAGAGTCAAAAGCAGAGGAGGAACAGACACTTGGGACAGCACAGATATAATGAAACCCAGGAGGGGAACAAACCCATGGTAGAGGGGGCCGGGCTTTCTCTGAATGTTTGCATGTCACCTTTCATTGTCCATTTTGGTGGGAGATTTCTGAGACCTGAGAAAATAAGGGTGGTTGTGTCTCTCATAAGAGTGGGAGCTCTTGGTAGCTTCCAGCTGGCTTTCAGCTCTGTTTACCCATTTTTGTGCCTGATAGTGAGATGCGAGAAAAGGTTCCAAGCATCCCTGCTCTAGGCCACAGCCCAGGTTCATTAACACTGGTATGGAAATCGTCTCCTTAAAAGCTCCTTTCCTGCCCTGCATCCACAGGGGGAACCTCGGGAAGGGAGATGATGTATCGGAAAGTGCAATATCAACATACAGTGAAACTCACTCAGATTGGATGCATTTTATGGGGGGGGGGTTGTTTTTATTTTAGACAGGGTTTCACTATACAGTTCAAGCTGGCCTTGCACTCACAGCAATCCTCCTGCCTCAGCCTTGCCGCTGCTGGGATTAAAGGTGTGGGCTATGATTCTGGGCCTTGGATGCTTTTTAGAAACTGTAAATATTGCAATTTTGTAGCCGTGATACCTGTGTTAGTCAGCTTTCTGTTGCTGAAAGTGATACCAAACACATGCAATTTAAATGAGCTGAGGTTTAATTTGGCTCCTATTTAAGGGAATTTAGAGCCAGGTGTGGTGGTAAATGCCTGTGGTCACAGTGCTTAGGAAGCTGAGGCAAGAAGATCCCTGTGAGTCTGAGGCCATTGACTTACTGACCTACAAGGTGAGACCTTTTCTCCAAAACAAAACAGAACTAAACAAAACAAGGAATTTAGCCCTTAGCCGTCTGGCTGACATCATGGTGGGTGGGTGTGGTGGAGCAAAGATCTCCGTTCTCAGCATCTGGGAAGCAGAAAGGGGACAGTGCCAGAGAAGAGGTGAACCAAGGCCACATCCACAGCCATGCCGAATTGGGTCTGTGCTCCACTAATCCCTGGGTGGATCCCAAAGCCACTTAAGTGGACAATCTCGTGGAACTGCCACAATTCTAAACTCTCATTCCCAAATTCTGGTCATAGACAGATTACAAAACTAATCTGAACAGAAACCAGAGCCCTCCATTTCCAGGGAAGAGCCTAACTTCTACCCCAGGACTGCCCTGTGGTAAGTTCTGCCATACGAATGCAGTTGTGAACAAAGCGTAGCACCAGGAATTTTGTTCTTCCTAGTGGGAAGCCACAGGAACCAAGCGGCTACCACAGGTGGTAGACTTGGCAGAGACGTGAGCATATGGGGCTGCCAGCAGAATAGATGCCACCATCTGGCACACCAGCATCTTGGATGATTCCATTACCTCCCTGTCCTAACCCCTGCTCCAGGTTGAGAGCAGATGGCATTTAAAATCTTGACAGCCCCATTTGGAGGCCCTAGCGGGGGAGTGCAGGTACTCTTGACTGAATAGTCCTTCTCTATGGGGGTATGGGGGCGTTGGTCATCCTCTTCTGCTGAGCACACAGCTTTGGGAGGGACACACATGGAGCAGTGAGGGAGGAAGGCGACACTGGCCTAGCCAGCAAAGCAGCCAAATCAACCCTGGTGATCACGGGGTGACAGATATTGCAGGCAGATCGCCCTCACATCTGGCACTTAAAATCTCTTTGCTTAATTTTATTATTTATTTATTTATTTATTTGGTACAGAGTCTCACTATGCAGTTCAGACTCATAGTGATCCTTCTATTTTTTTCTTCTTTCATTTATGTGCATAGTACAGAGTCTCACTATGCAGCTTGGACTCATAGTGATCCTCCTGTTTTCAACCTCCCCAGGACTAGGATTACAGGTGTGTGGTACCATGCCTGGACTCTATCACCAGCCTTCCCTGGGAATGGCGCAGCATGTAGATGGGATCGAACCCTGGTTCCTGTGCTTGCCAAAGCAGGCACTTAGTCCACTGAGCTGTCTCACTGGCTCCTCATAGTAATCCTTCTGACAGCCTCCCCAGCACTAAGATTACAGGCATGTGCCATCATGCCCAGTTTTGGGGACAGCATGGCACACCTGAAGTTATGGGGTCAGCACAAGCATATGGTACTTGGGATCGAACTAGTGTCCTTGAGCTTTCCAGGCAGGCGCTTAGACTGCTGAACTATCTCTCCAGTCCTATTTGCTTAATTTAAAAAAAAAAAAATTACCTAGACCTGGTTTTAAGCAAATGTAGATAGAAGGTAACATGCATTATCAGAAGTTTCTGCCAAGGTGGAGCTTGAAGCAGAGGGAGAAGGACAGAATACCCCGGGCCTGACTGCTGGGAACTGAACTGGTTGCTTTCTGTTAGAGGGTGAATTAGCCTCCAGGGATGGAACTAGCCCTCAGCCCAGCTATCTAAGAGAAAGGAAAACTGGATGAGAGGTGGCTCTGAAGAGAAACTGCCTGGAAACCTGCTTGCCAGCGCCTTTCAAATCAGTTTTCTGAAAGAAGAGCTCATTAGGTGTCCAGGCCACAAATTTATGTGGAATTTGAATGTGAACATCATTCTGTTAGTCTCCGAGGCATGGTCAGTAAAGCCAGATACACTATGGCGATCTGGTTGGACTTCAGCAGCTAGACTCTTGACGGCTGTGAGCTGCTGGAAAGCCTCCTTAGGATCGTAGAATTTTGGAGATGTGGAATAAATAGGCTAAATGGATTTCTTCTTTCAGTATTTTTCTTGTTTTGTTATCTCTTAGTTTATGTGTTCAGGTCATTCAGCGGTGTACCCCATGTGTATTCATTACATTCTCATCAGCTGGGAGACCACAGGTACTACTAGTAGGATGGCATTTGCTTCACACTCTTAAAGCCGTGGCTTATTTGGCTTGGAGCAAGTACCTTTAAAATGCCCAGTAAAGTAAAACCCAGAGATACACCCCAAATTGACATTCCTTAATATACAAAAGAAGAATGTTTTGGCTGCAGACTCATTCATCCTCAGAAGGTTGACCTCTTCACAGGTTAAAGCACAGGTCTGATCCCTTGGGGTCAACACGGTGCTGACAGCTCCTGCCATACTGTTGCCTTCTGGCCTCAGAGATGCCTGCTGTATGGCGGGATGTGTCCAGTGTCAGCCGCAACTCTGGACTCCTGCGGCTTCCCCCTGTAGACAGTGGGTGGTTACAGCAGTCTCTCAGTCAGCACCATGCATTCTAGGGACTGCAGGGAGTCCTAGCCTTGTGACCAGTCAGCATTCCTTCTTCCCTCCTGCTCCAGATCCATGAGAAAGAAGAGGAAGAGTTCAACGAGAAGAGTGAAAATGACTCCGGAATCAACGAGGAGCCTCTACTCACTGCAGACCAGGTACGGGTGTCCTGCAGGTTCTTGAGGCCTTTTGTTCTTCTGACAGAAAAGCGTAAGAGAAAATACTCGTTACATCCCTGAAAGCAGAAGAAAGCTGTCTGGTCTTGTGGTGGTTTGTTGACAAATCCGGGTACCTTTATGCAGCCTACAGTGGACGTGAACGTACTTCCTGACACTCGGGAGGATGGGCTTAGGTTGTGATGACAGCTGGAGACTGGCCTAGTAGTCGATGATTTCATGGCCTACTACGCCTCCTACTACAATTCCACGTCCTCGAGTCAGGACATTTAAATGAGTTTCTCAGATATCTGTTCTTCCAGAAAAGGGAAAAGTGACAGATGAGGCTTCTGTGTGCCAGATACTTTCTCACATTTTACAGAACACTGAAACTTTTGCCTTTTTTTTTTTTTTTTTTTTTTTTTTGGCAGAACCGGAGATTGAACTCAGGCCTTTGAGCTTGCTAAGGAAGTGCTACTTCCCCTGAGCCATCTCCCCAGCCCTGACACTAAAACTTTTGGACTTCCCAAAAGGATCCGTAGAGACACGTCTGTCTTTAAAGAAACAGGCTTTACATTTGAGTAATTGTATTTTAGCTTTAGTAATTTATTGGGAATGTTAGTATTAAGTCTGGATTCCTTATTTAACAATTTAGTCAATAAATATCTGTGAGTGCTTATTTTGAGTTTGAAACAATGCAAGTTTAAAAAAAAAAAAATCTTTCTGGAAATGTTCCGCTGGGAGCCATCATGTCCAAAAGGCCTGACAGAGAGGTGCCTCTTCATCTTAGTGGTCTGAGGTAGGATTTGCTTATTTTAATTTTTTTTCCAAAATGGAATTTGAAGTAGGTAAAGAACAGAAGGTAGAAAAGAACAGTGACTGACCTTATTTTTATGATTGTGAGGAGGAGCTAGGCCTCAGTGACAGAGATTTGGGGTGCTATACCCCACCCCAAAGAAACCTAGCCATAAAACTCTGAGGGAGTTTGTGTCTTGTTGTCAGATCCAGTATATTAACATTCAGTTCTCAATGTCTAGGTATTCCTTAAGTTCTTAAATAGAGCTGAAGAGGCTTGTGAGTCAAAGCAGGAATTACTCTAAAGGAGGAGACCCTGAGCCTCCTTACCTTTGGTCCACCTGGCTGGGAGAAAACTTGCTTCCAAGACCATAGCCCTGTGGCCTTGGAGAGGGAGCCCCGCAGAGGCCTGGAATATTCAGTGACAGAATACACAGGAGACTGAAGTCACCTATAGAGTCAGCTTCAGAAGGAGCCCTGCTCGTTCTGGCTTCCTTACGTGTATAATCAGCCCACACAGTAGTTCACTATTAGTTCTTTTGGCAGGTACTGAGCCCTCCCCTCCACTTCTAGAAGCAGTTCCCATCAACAGTGGAGGCTAGAGCTGAGGGTCTTACCTATTTTGTGCTCTAGAGCTCCTGGCCCTCCTTTTACTATTTTATTACCTTCATTTTCCCATGTTGCTAGGTAGCTTTGATTCCTGTCCAGGTGAATTCTGAAGAAATGGATGCTTTCTTCCCCATTTTGAGTGGTTCTGGGAATGTTCTTTTTCTCCCCAGCCACATGTATTGTAACAATTAATGAACTGGGTTTTGTGTTAAAGTTGCATGGATAAAATATTTTCCCACTTAGAAGTAAAATGCTTAGCAAATTGGAGTCAATGTTCCTTTCCAGGCAGCTCTGGTTTGTTTCTTGACAGAGTAGTTTATTTCCAATAAAGCATCCCTCTAAATGGAGCAGTTGGAAGAGGTTGTACATGAGAGAGGGCTTTCCATTAAAATGTGGAAACCTTTGCCCAGGTCTATTTTTATTATTATTATTTATTAAGCAATGGCACTGCTTCAAGGATTTCATGGACTACAGATTAGATGCATCCTTAACTGATCAGAATCCAAATACAAATGCTCCTTCAGCAAAGAGCAGAGCTCACACTCTGCTCTGTATCTTCCTCAGGTAATCGAGGAGATTGAGGAAATGATGCAGAACTCCCCAGATCCTGAGGAGGAAGAGGAGGTTCTGGAAGAAGAGGAGGGGGGAGAAACCTCATCGCAGGCAGACTCAGTCCTGCTGCAGGAGATGCAGGCCTTGACGCAGACCTTCAATAGCAACTGGTCCTATGAAGGTGAGGCCCCGGGTGGGAGGTCAAGGACAAGCGCCCGCCTGGTGGCCTAGGCCACAGAACACAGGCACAGCCCCAGAGCAGAGGCTTATACATCCAGAGGGGGGGCGGGGTGTCACCTTCCTTCCTCCTCCACATCAGGAATGATGTGCGAGTTATTAGAAATAAAAAGGTAGTCAAGCCAAATGTAAGTGGGAAAGCTAGCCAAAGCACAAGACTAAAGAACAGTGAGTGGAAGGACCTGAAACCACTGTCAAAAATCAATAGATGATGTGACTATAAATCAATGAAAAAGAATATAAAAGGTAATAATGATAGCTCAGAGCTCTAGAGTGTTCTCTGCCTTCCAGACATGCCTTTTGCTTTTTATGCATAGCCTTGCCTTGACCTCACACCATCCCACTGGGATCCACCTGAGTCTTCCATAGGCAAGTGGCTTGTCCAAGGCCTCTGTTGGGGAAGTAGAATTAAACATTAAATCTCTCTACCATCCAGAAAAATCTCTCCACAAAGAGGAAAGAGAGGGAAACATTTTTATTGTTGAATAAGCAGGAAGCCAGAGTAGGGTGTACACACACACACACACACACACACACCCAAGAGGATGACAAAGACAGAAAGCAATTTTGCTCTGGTCTGCTGCTAAGTGGACGGAACCCATTAGGTTGAGTGGGTTTCACAGCTCCCTCAGGTCAGGTGAGTTAGGCCTCTCTCTTTCCAGCACAGTGGGAGCTTAAGCTTTCTCTTCCTTGATGATTTCCTTTTAAAGCAGTGACTCCCAGGCCCCTGAGGAAGCCTACTAGAATTGCGGGAGTGGTAGGAGGTTTATTAGCCATTAAAGGATTGAACATGCTTTTGAAAAGGTCAAAGAAATTCTGAAAGAAAAGGAAAGGTAGAGAGAGGAAAAACCTCTTACCTTGTTGACTATTTTGTGTCGTGGTGAGGGTTGAGCCTAAGACCTCACCCAAGCTAAGAATGGAAGCTGCAGCATGGAGCTACACCCTCAGCCCTCTTCCTCCTCCTCAATTTGGAGAGCCCAGTATCTCTTCGGATCAGCACATGCCTTCAAACCTCCAGTAGGCCTAAGAGATGAGGCCAGGGACAGCCCAGGTGTCCAGTCCCTTAACCTCTGTGTCACACTGACTGTCTGAGACTGATTTGTGCTGTGGTGGTAGAAAGAAAGAGATGGATAGAATGTGAAATGAAAAGATGTAGCACACACTAGGCACAAATAAAACCCATCAGCCTGAGAGGTCACAATCTCCCCAATGCAGGAGGGGTCCTCTTCCAGTCCGGAGGCCCCCTTGTGGGGTGGGGTGCATTTATAAACTATAGAGAGAGCAGGTGGGTTGGTCAGGGGATGAAGGAGCAAAGGACGGTTACAAATGACAAAGATGGAGGGTCTGAAGCAGAGCGAGCTGAAAGCCAAGGAGCAGAGACCGGGCGTCGGCCGCTGCCTGGGCCTCTGCAGTGGGGGTGGGGAGCCAGTAGGGCTAATGAATGGATTTGGCTGCCCTGCCTCGTTCACAGCTGCCCCAATGGGCCATTCTCAGCCACACAAAGGCCCCAAACATGGAAGGGTTCAGCAAAAGAGTCATGAAAACAGCTGAGATGCAGGGTGAAATGGCAAGAAGCAGAAGGCGGAGAACTTCTGTAAATGGCAAGAGGCTCCAGAGAGCAGAGAAAGGGGAAAGACAACTGAGTCAGCAAATACCCAGGCAGAGCAGGAGGGAAGCAGAGAAGGAGAATCGCTGCTAAGCTGGTAATTCTTGTCAGGAGCACTTGGCGAAATGCTTTTTGGATGTTTCGTCTCCCATATTCCATTGGTAATGGACGTATGGGGCGCTACGTGTTTGAAGAGAGGCATCTTGGGCCGTGTGCATAGGGTGCAGCGATCTGTCAGGGAACCAGCATGTCTGTCACCTCAGAACTTCGTGTGTTCCCTGTGTTGTAAACATTTAAACCCTGTGTATGAACTATTGTGAAATCTCTCAGGCTCTTCCAAGTCCTGACTTACTCCAGTGTGGGGAATGATGAGAGACAGGAAACAGAATAGAATAAAGGATCTAAAAGCCAGGCATCTGCCCGCCCACATTACGTACATAGGATCTACAGGCTTCCTTAGGGTTGTCTCTTCTCTCTCTTCTTCGTCTTGTTCCAGACTGGAGTGCTCTGTTTGTGCATGATTTCAGGGCCCCTCCCTTACTGGCCTGACCCCCTTTTCAATCTCATCATGCAGGAGGCGGAGGCAGGAGGTTCATTGTGAGTTTGAGACCAACCTGGGCTATAAAAGTGAGCTCAAGGCCAGCCTGAGGTGCATAACAAGACCCTGTCTCAAACAGACACCAAAAAAAAAAAAAAAAAAAAAAAAAGAAAGAAAGAGAATCTTCAGGGAACCTCTAAGGAACTGGACAGGGGCTTCTCTGAAAGGGGCAGCCCTATCCTCAGAGGGTTCAGGCCAGACTGCAGGTGTTAGCTGTGGATGGTTGGTCTTTCCCTGCAGGCCTGAGGCACATGTCAGGGTCTGAACTGACAGAGCTGCTGGACCAGGTGGAAGGTGCCATCCGGGACTTCTCTGAGGAGCTGGTGCACCAGCTGGCCCGCCGGGACGAGCTAGAGTTTGAGAAGGAAGTGAAGAACTCCTTCATCACGGTGCTTATTGAGGTTCAGAACAAGCAGAAGGAGCAGCGGGAGCTGATGAAGAAGAGGCGGAGAGAGAAGGGGCTGAGCCTGCAGAGTAGCCGGATAGAGAAGGGAAGCCAGATGCCTCTCAAGGTACGTGAGCAGAGTAGCTAGAGACCAGGTGCACCCAGCCTGGAATCTAGTCGTGCAGGCCCTGGTACCTGGCCTGGGGTAGACATGTAAGCACTTACTGACAACATTATGAGGGACCCCTATGACAGATGGGGGCAGAGGGAGGGCTCCTGTCTAACTGGTAGACACAGGAAATAAACATTAAAATATGGCTATACCTTGACAAGTAGGGCAAGGGCATTTGGAGCTCTGGGCTGGGGTCAGAGTCTCTGCCATTGGCATAGGTGTTCTCCAACCTGGTCTGGTTAAGGTGTGTGTTGGGAGTTGATAGAGTACCCAAGGGTTGAAAAATGACCAGATGCCTTATTGGCCTGTATCTTAGTTACTTTTCTCTTGTTGCTGAGACAAAATGCCCAATTGCCCAAAATTAAGGGAAGAAACATTTGTAGAGGTTTCAGTCCATATTCAGTTGGCTCCAAGGCAGAGTGGTATGGCACACAGATAAAGCAGCAAGAGCAAAAAACAGGGGTGCGCAAGCCTCTTTTCCTCCCTTACATTCTATGAGGGTTACTCTGCCCAGGGTGGGTGTAGCACTCATACCTCAGCCCCAGCACTAGACAGTCAACCAACCACCAAGTCTGGATTCAGTCACCTCAGAAAAGCCCACAACCTCTGGCTGCATGAGGTTTGGGGGAGATGTCCAGACACACACCGTAGCAGTCTGTCAGCAGCAGTCTCCAAACTCTTGGCTCTAAATGGAAAAGGCTTACTAGCATCATCCGACGGACTATTTCAAAAGTCCTTTGTCCACCTCTAACCCAGACCAACTGAGTCAAGTGTGGGCTTGTGCATTTTGAAAGCAAGCTCCCCAGACTGGGACAGTTGCTTTAAACATGCCTCCTCTCATAGCTAAACACTTTGATTCCCCTGAGGTCTCTGCAGTATTGTTCCCCTAAGTTTTACTGAACTCCCTTATTATTTTTATTCAGTAAAGAATGAAATGAAGCACATTTCATTCTTTAGGGGAAAATACGGAACACTCTTAACAGACTGAATTTTGAGATAAGCTCCTTGAGGCTACTGTTTATTCTTGCAAGTTCAGGCTTGAATTCTGCCCTGTGGCTGTCAGCCAAGTCTTCTCCCTGACTCTAGTTACTACAACAGTGTGGTGGCTCGAGGGCCTGGGCACTGGAGGAGGGCACCGGGGCTCTGGGGAGGTGGTTGTGGGGCAGGAAGCATTTGCCCTTCTTGCGTCTCTCTTGCCAGCGCTTTAGCATGGAAGGCATCTCCAACATCCTGCAGAGTGGCATTCGCCAGACCTTTGGCTCCTCAGGAACTGACAAGCAGGTACAAACCAACTCACTTTCCTATGCTGGCAACTCGGCCAGAGCCTGCACTAAACTTAAAACCCAGTCCCATTTGCAGAACTATGAATTAAATTAAGTTTAAAATTCATAAAAAGGGAACTTGTTTCAGAATTAATTCCATTTTAGAGTTTAGTCCACTCCATCACACCTGATCACCAGCTGACCCAAAATCCCCTTTATGGGCTGGTTTTGATTGTGACCCATGCTGTGGCAGCTCCTCATTGGCTCTATTTAGCAATAACTTGCTTGTTGTTAATCAGCTTTGCATTACTACAACAAAATACTAGAGACAACTATCTATAAAGAGAAAAGGTTTATTAGGCTCACAGTTTTGGAGGATCAGGTCCAAGAATGGGTGGCCTCCTTGGTTTGGCTTCTGGTGAAGGTGGCTTATCATGGCAGAGGTGTAATGTAGGAGTGTGTGGTCCCATCTCAAGCCATGAAGGGAGAGAGAAAGAAAGGGAGAGACCAAGGCCCTTTAATTCCCCTTGAAGGTAAGACACCTGTGCCTAAGATCTTTTCACTAAGCCCTACCTCTTAAAGCACATAGTACCTCTCATTACCAAGGTCCTGGGGACTAAGCCTTCTTTTGTGGAGCTGTGAGTTACACTAACATTACACCCAAGCCATAGCGTCCATGGAGTGGTTTGCCTTTGTGGTTGTCGAAAGAGAATTTAAGAAATCTGATTAGAGCCTGTGGTGTGTTACACTCCAGTGCTAGGAGGTGCTCCAGTGCCCAGGTGGGAAAGTCCTGGTCACAGCCCTTGTGGGGTGCACAGAGCCTAGTAGATGTGGCAATGTAGGAGCCGACTAGCTGGAAAGTGCGGAGTCAGTGCTCATGAAACGTGTGCATCTTTCAAACGTGTTTGTAGCAGGATTCTAAGCCCTGGAATTCTGCAGCTGTGGCATGGGAAGAGACCTTAGGAATATTTAGCCAGCTCTTTCCTTTCATAGCTGTGTGAATGAGACTCAGAGCACCCACTGGTGGGAAGGCTGCCTTAGGGTTGTCTGTGGCCCTGGACCATAGATGCTGAGTTTGTTGGAGGAGCTACTGACATCCAGCAGGGGGAGCAAATCCGACATCTAGGGCTCTGGGTGGGGTTGACAAGTGTTCCCTTGTCATTTTTGACAAAAGAGAATTCCTTCTCAGGTTGTACTGCAAAGGACAAAAGCAAAGCCACGAGCCCTCTAGAGCTGTTCTTTGCTTTTAGCCTGAAGGAAAGCAAGAGCTCCCTAGGATTCCTAGATAACCAAAAAGTTGCTAGTGTAGGACGCAGGTAGATTGCCGGGCAGCGATGCTTTGGGAAGCTTTTCTTGGCTAAACAGGAAGAAAGTCTTATGGGGCCATGGACAGGCTGTGCAGAACACCAACTCGGATGCGGTGTGCGTCTTAGAGGAAAGCAAGGGCTCCCTACAGATTCTCCTCCTTACCTTACACCCAGCACGACTCTGTCTTGTGACATCTCGGGCTCTGGGCCCTGTTTGTCTTACAGTATCTAAACACAGTCATCCCTTATGAGAAGAAATCCTCTCCTCCTTCTGTGGAAGACCTGCAGATGCTGACGAACAGTGAGTTCTCTGCTCCTTGTCCTGTTCCCTCCCTGGGTGAGGCGCTTCCACTGCCTTGCCGCTGGAGATCTCCCCAAGCAGCTTTACAGGGGGTTAAACAGGCTCTGCAGTTTTAAACACATTCCTCAAACCCCACACAGGGTAAAGCTAAAGCACTGTGCAGAGATACCCAGAACTGTCTTTTTTTTTTTTTTTTTTTTTTTTTCCCTGAGTTCCTATAAGGGAAGACACCTGCTGGGGTGAGGGTGGGGAAAAGCTGGTGACAGAGATTTGGGTAGAGAGTGGGGGACAGGGCATGGGTTTTCTTGTTTCACCATTGGCTCTCGGGGCTTTGCATTCTCTGTGTCACCTGTTCTCTCCTGTAACTGGAAGTTGCTGGATCCACCCTTGTGCCGTTTGAAGCCGGGAGCTTGGTCCATAGGTCTGGCTATATTTTTAATGATACGCAAGGTTTCTTGTGTGGGGTGAGGCTGACTGGAAAGAAGAGTGTCTCATTTTCCTTCCAGGAAGTGAGTGGCTCCCTCGCCCACTTTGGCTCCATTGTCCCTATATTAATAACCATTCTGAGCTATGGGAGAAGACTGTAATAAAGAGCCCTTTGTAGGCAGAATCTCTTTATATACATCAAACAGTACAACTCCCCAAGGGCTGCGGACGCGTGGTTCAGCCATCGGTGTCAGCTTGGCTCTATTAGCAAGAGAAAAATCTCAGGCTGAGACATGGTGACGGGCCCAGTGGATCAGACAGCAGTTCCATTTCCCTGGCAACCGTTTGTGCACAGTGCAGGCGGCCGGCTGCCCTGGTGGGAGTGGGCCCGCACGGCTGCCAAATGCCCCAGGAGAAGGCAGGCGAGCCACTGTTCAGCCAAGGAGGACAGACACTTGCTGGGCCTGAAGGTGACCAAATGTTTTAATTTTTATCAGTTTAGAGAATGAAAGCAGGAGACGGTAACAAATGGAAATCCTGCTGTTAACGGTGTCCTTGACAATCGAATTTAAAAATCAGAGTGCACTAGCTCATCCTTGACTTATTTTAAACTTCTCTATTTGCACAAATGTGCACTAAGATTTTTTCTTAAAGGAGTAGACAAAATTGCATTTATAGGGCTGGTGATGTAGCTCAGAAGTAGAACACTTGCCTAGCATGGGGCCCTTTTTCCTAGTAATTGAAAAATAACAAGGCAAAAACATTTATAGATGTTGGTGTTTCCACAGTGGTAAACATTTGGAAAATAATTTGGACAAAGGTTGAAATATATAAAGTACCTGATCCTGGTTTTATAAGAGGAAAAAAAACTATTAATTTAATTTGTTTAAGGACTTATTTATTTAGTATAGGGTCTCCCTGCACAACTCAGAATTGTAGTGATCCTCCTATTTTTCAGCCTCCCTAGTGCTGGGATTACAGGCATGCACTACCACACCCGGTTTCATTGGCCAGCATGGTACAGGGCCAGCATGGCATGCGGTACTAGGGATTGAGCCTGGATCCTTACACTTGCCAAGCAGACACTTAGACCACCTAGCTATCTCTCTGGCTCCTTTTTCTCCATTTTAAATAAGAAACAGTTGTGTTTCTATTCTGAGTGGATTTGTTTGCATTTTTCAAGTTCATTTAGAAATTAGAGCTAAAGTATATCTAGCACTGGAATACTTTGGATATATAGAAAAGTGCACAGAGACAAATAAATAATTCCTTGATCCCTTTGTTGTGTTTAGGATTTTAGTATTTTCCAGCTAGCTGTGACTACACTGGCTATGCAGTTTTGTGTTATGAATTTACTCACACCACTTAGTTGTTAATATTTTGTTAGTATTCTTTTCATGCCTATCTTGTTTATCCTGGGGATATACCACATGCCACTATTTTCTTCCTTTTAAAGGAAAAAGTGCATGCCAGTTCTTTTATAGGTCGCATAAGCACTCATTTCTAGCACATCCTTGTGTAAATTTGTGAATAATGTCCCCTCCCTTTGAATCAGAAGCATAGGCCAGATGCCAGCTCCTCTGACTGGACGGTCTATGTTTTGGAGTCCATCAATAAGGGTGGTGGCAGTGGTACATGTAGGAGGCTGAGCCATGAGGATTGCTGTGAGTTCAAAGCCAGCCTTGGCCACATCGAGAGTTCAAGATCAGCCTGAATTACACAGTGAGCCCCTGATAAATAAATACTAAAATTTATTTTGGAAAAATAAAAATCTAAAAAGAAAACCAACAGATTTATTTCGGCGTCTGGAGATCACCTTAGACGCACACTGGCTAACTGCAGCGATGGCATTTTCACTTCAGTCTCCTCCATGTGGCAGTCAGTCCACCCAAGCTCAGGTGCACAGCCTTCCTATTCTGGAAAGTAGAAATGGTTGTATGTCTAAGAAACAGAAAAACAAAATAAAAAACATCAGGCCTCCCCTCCCCTAGCATCTACTTATGTTGAAGTGAATACATGTCTAAAAATAGATAAGAAATAAAACAGGAGAACCACTAGCGGGGCTGCTGCAGGTCCAGTCCGGTTGTTCCTGGACCTGGCCGCTGGTGCACGGCATCCCTGGGCTGTGTTCCTCATCTGCTCCGACTTTGGATGCGGGTTTCATTATGCTGGGTTCAGTTGAGGCAACGTAGCCCACAGGGGGCAGAGGCATGAGCAGGGATTGAGGCCCCGCTGTGGTCGCCGCTGTCCCCTGACCCTAGCTCTCAGGGCCAGCTGGTCCTTATTATTTTCACCTGTAACAGTAAAGCATGCTCATCTGGAAGAGTCTGATGATACAGAAAGACACACTAGAAAGTGTGCCCTGAGGTCTCTGTCAGAGACGAGTGCTTTGATGTGATGGATCATTCTTCTGGACTTTTCTATGAACATTAGAGTTATTATGATGTAAGGTGTGCTCCTTCCCACTGAGAATCCATCTGCGCATACAGCTTTCTCATTGTTAAGGCCATATAAGACTATGTGAATAGAGCCATTGTAGTTTAAGGAAATTTGTTTGCAGGAATTCATTGGTGGATGCCCATTTTTATGTTATAAATACACAGATAATTTCTTATAGGATGCTCTACAAAGTTGACCTCCACAATATGAATTATGAGCACAGGTTGTCTAGTTTAATAACAGAAAAAACTTTTTTTTTTCTTCTTTCTTCAGTGTTGGGGGTGGAATCCAGGGCCTCGCACAGGCTGGGCAAGGGCTCCACCACTGAACGACATCCCAGGCCCAGGAAAAAGCTGTTTTTTTACATTTTACAAAATACTTCTAAAAAAATCCTTTGGGCTTGAAAAGCCTTCCTGCTGTTCACTTCATGTGTGGCTCATGTGCTGTGTGAATCAGAAGTCTGTAGCCCCTGTGAGCCTATAATTCTGGGGCATCGTCACAATTTCCAACACTGTGGTGGGCATAACAATAAGTATTTGTTGAATTAACCTCATTTGTAAACTAAAGGCAAGAATTGTTCTAGTAATGCCTGCTTATGTGAATAAGATGTCTTTAGAGACAGTTTTATTGGTGGCTTCAATGATGTGACAACTATAGCTGTTATCACTGTACTGGGGACCAAACCCAGGACCTTACACTTGCCATGCAGCTGCTTATGCCACTGAGCTATCTCCCTGGTCCTATTTGTCTTTAGATTGAGGTTATCTGAAAGCTGATTATTTTTAGAACAATTCCTTCATTCATTTCTATGATTGATAAAGGTGTATACTTAGGAGGTGGTGTGTAAATTATAGGTGAACCAAAAAGAAAAAGAGAAAATAAATAAAACTTAAAAGAAGTTGCCACCAGGTCCCCTGCCTGGAGAAAGTACTCCTCGCTCACTGTGTACAGGGCGGACACTTGGGGAGGCTTCCAGACTTTCTGTTCTCAGTGAATGCTTGGTTCTCTGAATACTTTCACTCCCTTTGGGCCGGGAGGCCGCCTGGCCTGGAAGCAAGCTGCGTGCCCTGGTGGTGCTCACGGTCCTCTCTCCTTCCCTAGTTCTCTTCGCCATGAAGGAGGATAACGAGAAGGTGCCTACTTTGCTAACAGACTACATTTTAAAAGGTGAGCAAAGCTGCCAGACTCCTGGTCCTGTGTGGCCCTTGGGGGGGTTCCTGCTGTAGCTGGGGATCCACGCAAAGCCCTCCTGAGCTCCCACACCAGGTGGGCTGGGTGGGGGAAGCCGAGTGGACACCTGTGGGCCTCGTGGGTGTGGATGGGTGTCCTTAGGAGCCCTGAGAATCTTCTCTGCCCAAGTCACCAGTGTGAATCCCAGTGTGGGGCAGGAAGCCAACGGAAGGCATATCTGGAGGCACTGGGCTGTGCAGTAATTTGCTGAGGACATCAAGCCTGAAAAAGAAAACTTTTTAAGAACATGACAAGAAATGGATTCATGATTAGATATGTCCTTTCATAATGTTTTAAACTTTTTATTATGGAAACTAGGAATATATAGGAGAATAGTGTATGGTATAAAAAAACTCTTAAGTATCAGCATCACCATCTTTAGCTCTGATTGGTCTTATTTCATTCTACCCTGACTCAACTTCTCTTCCTCAATGTTACTTTATTTTTATTTAATTATATTTTTCTCTCTTTGAGACTAGGTCTCACTATGTAGTTCATGCTGGCCTTGACCTCACTTTGTAGCCCAAAGGCTTTGTAGCCCAAGGCTGGCCTTGAACTCATATTGTTTCTCCTGTCTCAGCCTCTCAAGTGAGGGAATTACAGATTTGTACCACCATACCTGGCTCCCCTATGTTATTTTGAAGCAAATCTCTATCACTGTATTTTTTTTTTTTTTAATTTTTTGGTGGAACCGGGGATTGAACTCAGGCCCTTGTGCTTGCCAGGGAAGCGCTCATTATCACTGTATTCTTTACCCATAAATATTTGAGTATATATTTCTTTCTTTCTTTCTTTTTTTTTTTTTTTTTTTTTTGTGGAACCAGGGATTGAACTCAGGCCCTTGCACTTGCCAGGGAAGCACTTATTCCACTGAACCATCTCCCCAGCCCTTATTATGCATTTCTAAAGCATAGCTATTGACTGTTTTAGAAAAAGAGCAGTAATACCATTATTCCAACTTAAAAACAAAAACAAAAAAAGCTGCTCTTTTAAAAGACCCAGGGCTGGCCAAATAGCTCAGTGGATTGAAGTGCCTTCAAGAAGTCTGATCCCCAGGCCTATCTGCCATGCTGGCCCTGCCCCCAGGGCATACTGAGACTCAGCTGAGACTCGGGGTGTTGCGCCTGTAATCTCAGCTCTTGATTTTTTTTTTTATGGAACCAGTGATTGAACTCAGGCCCCTGAGTTTGCCAGGCAAGTGCTTATTCCACTGAGCCATCTCCCCAGCCCCAATCCCAGCTCTTGGGAGGCTCTAAACAGGCTAATCATTACAAGTCCAATCTAGTAGTGAGACCCTGAACAACCTGTAGACCCTTCTCTAAAATACAGAAAACAAAAAAAAAAAATAAAATAAAATAAAATAAAAATAAATTGAGCAGGCAGAATTTAGACCAAACATTAGGAAGAACACGTGACTCTCCTTGTCTTTCTCCTCCTCTCTTTCCTTTTCCTTCATCTTTTGTCCTGCTGCAGCCTGGTCCCAGGGCCTAACACATGCTAGGAAAGTAATCTGCTACTGAGCTGTAACCCCAGTCTAGAGCTTGTGACTCTTAAAGATTTAAAAGAATGCCCAGGTTCTCAAAGGAGGCGTTTAGACATGGGCTACCTAAGTTTGGTGATGGAGGGCCAGATGTAACTCTTGGGGTTCACTGAAATGTTGGTGCATTTATTGCAAGTAGTTAATCTTTACTGAGCACTCACGTCTGCTTCTCAGCCAGCCTGTGGGTGCCAGGGGTGCACTGTACTGTGTAGTTGAGGGAACAAGGGTGAATAGATGAAGCCATTTCCAACCATTAAGTTAGTAATGGGAGATCAGGATTTGAACAGAGGCAGATGGGCCCCGAAGACCACATGCTTAGCACCAATCACCGGCCTCCTGCCGCCCTTGGGAGACTCCCAGCTATAGTTACTCCTGGTTCTCGGGTTACTTTCTGCTCAAGAGCCTGTGTGACCACTGCAGCGTCTGACCTTCTGCCCCCCTCCTCCCCTCTTCTTGTTTCAGTGCTCTGTCCCACCTAACCTTGCCTTGGGAGCAGCCTAGCTTCGGGAGGTCACTGAGCAAGAGTCATTCCACCACTGGGACTGCATGGCACCACGTAACCTCCGACATGTACTTAAACGTGTATAGCCTAACCTGGATTAGACACGAGCAATTGCGTGGGGTCCTCCGCTGTTGGCTTCTAGTGCTAGTAATCATTGGGTGCATGCTCCGGGCACAGGGCGGGCGACACAGCCTCCTCTCCACCTGTGTCAGAGAAGGCGATGTTCTCACCTCTCATAATGTAGTCTGGCTCCAGCCCTCAAAAGCAGCTTATACTCTTAAAACTAATTTTGAAATAAACCTTCATTTAATTAATATCCTTCCTGTGTTTTGGAGTGTGGTGTCCACTGAGACCCTATTCAGAACCCTCTCAAGGGAATGTGCAGCTGTCTTCACATGTGGTTCTACCGCCTGTGGCAGTCGGCACAGTGCTTGGGCCAAGGACAGTGTTCTGTTGCCGGCTGTGGTGGGATTGTGGCATGCGGTGGAGCTGCATACGTCCAGACAGAAGAGGATGGTCCATAGACTCCGACGATGGTGGACCTGCACTGTGTGTCTTAGAAATGAGCTGGTCAGAAGGGGTTAGGGGACAGGGTGTGCAGGTAGAAAATGAGTCCCTAGGAGGGGCCAGGCAGCTGCAGTGCCTTTTGCTATAATAGCTGGGTTGGTCTTGGGGTCCAAGGCTGGGGGAGCCAGCTCTGCCCACTCTCCCAACATGGGGCCTTGTGGCTTTTTTCCTTTACCGAGAGACTCCAGCTCTCTCCGTGTGCACCAGTGGCCCCTGGGAACAGCATCTGTGACTTTGCACATCTTCCCTGGCCTTCCTATAGCCCTGGTGTCCTGGGCCCTTGTGTCACACATCATCCCTGGCATGGTCAGCAGGCAGCTGCCAGCCTTGACCCACCAGCAGCAGATGTCATCTCTGTGTTCCAGAGGCTGGCTCAGCCTTCCCACAGCCTCAATTCCCTGGGTTTCTTCTTCCAGCCTGAGTGATGTCAACCCTATCACTTCCCATCAGATCCTTATGGGACATTTGCTACTACCTTCCATGGGCCTGACCTCTTTACACACTGTCTTACATTGCAGCAATCCTCTGCTTTAGCATTATCATGGTTTTCCAGAGCAGAGAAGCAGGGATCTGCAGCAGCTTCCTCGAGCAGCACAGGTGGTAGTAGAGAAAGACTGGCACTTAGGTTGATTCTTAGGAGGGTAGCGCTTGCTGTAACTGACACTTAGGTCTCTTAGTTATATGATAAATCATGTTTAAGAGACCACAGCATACCCATGAAAACCTTTAGGGTCAACAAATCAACATAAGAATTAGTCTTTTGACAAAAAGGGATGAGTTTACTTCTGTACCTTCTGGGCACTAAGCTAAAGTTGTAAGGGTGCCTGGTGACGTGGGGTCTTGGCAGATTTAGCATTTTGCCAGCCCTTGAGGCTTTTCACTGGTCTCAGCAGAGCAGAAGCAGCTTCCTGCCTTGGGTTTGTGAGATCTGGGTCAGCCGCTCCTTTCCCCCAATTTATCCTGCCAGCAGGTGTCTGAGGCAGCAGAGACTAGCTAATCAAAGCTGCTAGCAGTTAAAAATAAATCTCAAGTGTCAGGGACATGCTCAGTCCAGGAGGAAATAAGTGGGAAGGGAGGGACGCTGTTTCTGTCCACATTAGGAGTTTGGAGGGGATGTGGAGTCCATTCCTCAGGACTGTGCATTGCCCTTCCCTGTGTCCTTGCTATTCAAAATGTGGCGTCAAGCAGCACAGTCCATACCTAGGAGCCAGTTAGCAGTTAGCAGAATTGCGGGCAGCAGTATTGGAGAACCAGCGTGCATGGAGAGTCTTTTAGATGGGTTAGAGGTCAGTGTGGCTGGTGGGTTCTGTATCTAAGGTCCCTGCTAATTAAAGGGCTCTGTTCAACCCAATTTGATCAAGCTCTAGCAAGAAAACTCCACTGTGCAAGCCACAAGCCAGCTTTTATTTATGTAGGGTTGGAACAAATGACCACAGGTGCAGACCATTTTCCAAATGAAATATCCATTCGTGTCCCTTTCAGGATGGGAGGCAGATGTGGTCCTTTGGAAAGGAAACCCAAGGGAGGGGCTCTGTGGCTCCGCAATTTGCAGGACAAATAAGATTTTTAAAATTTAATGACCCCTTCTCATACTCATTGGCTGAAGTATAATTACCCTTACTTAGTGGTCAGAGAAGAAATGGAGACTATCAGTAAGCAGGCATGACACCTCCTGGCTTTACGAGGTCTTGTGGAGCACTGAACCGGGGCTTTGCGCGTGCTAAGCATGTGGTTTACCACAGAGCCACATCCACAGCTCCTACCCAGTGGTTTCCGGAAGAATGGAGCTGTACCTGGGGTTGCAGCATGGGTCTTCGTGGACATGACCGGGTCCAACCGGGAGCCTTTCTGAGCACCTGCTGTGCCTGGGCTCGCCCCTGGCAGCAGGGTCACAGAGGGTGTCACAGATCAAAAGCCGAGAGCATCTGCTTTCCTTGCAATTGCAACGTGCAGAAAGAGGCAGCCTCATCTCCCTGCAAGTTGGCAGAGGAGCCGTCCCATCACGGCGCTCCGGCCTCGGTGATCAGCATGCGTGGAAAGGGGGTGATTACAGGTGGCTCCTGGCAAGCAGACACTCGGGTTCTCGCTAGTGCTTGAGTATGTATTTCCTTAAGAGGGTGAGAGAGTAGCCATTTGGAGTTCTGTCTGAACCTGGGGTCTTCCTTCCTTTCAAGAGGGAGGGAAGCGCAAGCCACCCCGCTGGCCTGGAAGGTGTGTTGGCTTCCTAATGCCTTTCTTCTCTGAAGAACAATGAGCCACCTCAGCCCACAGCCCAGCATCCCCACGCCCTGCCCAAGCCCTCATGCATATTCATCTTTGCTTCAAAGAGCACAGCGTGGAATATGCAGATTGGCCAGGAGCTGTTTGGCATTTTGATAATAGCTTTGTCTGGAAAAACCCCAGGGACACAAGCACGTCTAGTTTCTTCATTTCTCTCTTTTCCCACTCTTTGCAGAGCCCCTCACTCTCTCTTCTACTCATTTGCCATAAAAGGCAAATGAATCACAGAATCACAGAAGCAGAGAAGGAGGAGCGAGCCAGGTGTCTGTATTCCAGTCCAGGGGACTGCCACTTCGTCCTCTCTCCTTCCTCCCCCTTGGATAGAATTCTGTTTCTTTCCCACCAGACTTGCTGGATCTGAGAATGCCCCATGTCTGTGGGGCTGTTCTCTGCTCTACATTGGCTGACCCCTTTCTGGACCCCCATTCTGTGCACCTGTCCTAGAAATAGGCTCCCTACTTTGGGCCTTCCTCCACTTTTCCCCTGCTTTTGCCTTTACTCTCAGAAGTTAAGCCTAAAAACCTAAGAACAGGCCCTGCTCTTTGAGCAAAGGGAAAGAAGTCCCTTACCTGCACTGGCCACAGAGAGAAAGCCGGATGTCCACTGTTGTCACTGACAGCACTTGGACCAGACGTTCATGACACACTCAGCCTTTACATCACTGCCGCAGAGCCACTGACCTCCCCTGGGCCAGGCCTTGACCCCACCCATGCTACACCCTCTTGGCCTGGACCTTTATCCCAGGCTGCCGTCTCCCTGAAGCCCAGCTTCCTGACCCTCTTGGAGCAGAGCTCCTTGGAAAGGGCACAGAGCTAGTCCCTAAGTCCGCAGGCCCTGGCTCTGTCCCTTCCCATCTATGCTCTGCAGGAGGGGACCACGATGAGGCTGAACCCCATATGTTCGCATGCTGCTTCACCCAGGAGCCTTAGAAGGGATGAGCACGGCAGGTGCAGGGTGGTGCCCCACAGGGGACTTCAACACGGAAAGGGACTCCTAAGGCTGGGCTTCCTTGAGCCAAGGTTTAGAGAAGCCTATTATCTCATCAAAGGGGTGTAGATTTTCTCCTTGGGTTCAAATTCAGCTGCAATACGTATTAAGCAGGCTCTGTATCCTCATTAAATCCTGCTTAGTGGTAGCTCAGGGATCCCTCCTGGAAGCAACGGCCCGGGTGCCCCTGGACAAAGAGACAAGGCAGAGGCAGGGGCTGGATCTTACTCTGATCCTCCAGCAGGCTCACCCCCAAGGTGGTGGGTGATGGATGGTTTGAAATCAGGTTTATTTTTGAGTTTGGAGAATACTGTTTTCACAGGTGTGGAGCCAGGGATAGCAGATGAGGGGAAACCCAGACCACCCCAGAATCAGGGAACCACTTGGGCCTTACGGCAGGTGGGAATGCAAGGACTGATTCAAGTGATGTGAGAAAGGCCTCAAAAGCCTCCTACAGGGCCTCATGCACATGTTATCAGAGCCTCGAAGACCACCAGTAACAGCCTGCGGAGCTGCTTCTGTTTGTGTGGTTTCCAGCAGACAGACGTCAGATCGGGAGTGGAAGCTGGAGGGATGTCGCCCCTGTGCAACACTCTGGCTTTCTTGGCCCTGGAAGGCAGTGGGCTGCCTCGGGGTGCCTGTGCGCTATGGGTACTCGGGTGTGCTGACCCTCAGAACCCTATCAGGATGAGGACATGATTTTCTTCACTTTATGTTTGGGTTGTTAGGACACACATGCACCTGATAGGATGACACTGACAGCATCAGGTGTCTTCAGGTCACTGCAGATCATCCTGTGAAGCCAGGCTCTGTCAGACAGGGGCTCAAAATCTCAGGATTAATAATCTCAGGATTATTAAAAATCAATCTCCCTGGCCCCAGTGCTAGCAGATGCTAATAGGTTGAAAATGGAACTTGGGCCCTTGCTACTTTAAGCTGCATCCAACGTGGGAGATAAAAACCAGGACCACTAGGTCCCCCTGGGGCTGGGCAGTCCCGTCAGCAGGGGGCAGAGCTATTTCACTGTCCAGATGGTGTCCCCACATGGACACACAGGGCTATCCAGTCGAAAGGGTAGTGTGGGTTGGGAGTCTAGCCAGTGGCAGCGACTTGCCTGGCACACATGGAGCCTCGGATCCACTGCCAACACCAAACCGAACTAAAATGCAGGAAGATGCAAAGCTGTCCGGCTGTCGGGAGCTGCGCAGCAGCATGAAGCTCAGTTTCCCTGGTAGGATTGGGTGGCGGCTCAGGCAGATTAGCAGCTTCCACAGGAGGAGCTGGACTCTGCTGATGTCCACAGAGCTGGAGTTTAACAGATTTCAGCCGAAGGGAAAGCTAGAGAGCATCTTGGTCCCCTGATCCCCTCTGGGTGCAGGTGAGGCGAGCTGGTTTAGATGGTCCCTGTGTGTGTGTGGGAGGTTACTGGAAAGCTCTTGACCAAATGGGGCAGAACCCAGCCTTCTTCTTTTCCAATCAGAGGACTCATGGGAGGACTGCTGGAGGGTGGACCCTGCCTTCAATAAATTCCATAGAATATTTCACAATACACAGACAACCACCCCAGAATTCACCTGATGCAATAGATGAATATGAAAGATACACACCGGAAGTGAGTTCTCTGAATAATAACATAAAAAAAACCAAGCAGAATGAAAAGGCATAATGAGATGCACAGACCTGAAGGGAATTGTCTTAAATGGCTGATTGTAATGAGATGTACATAAATTGTAAGGCTTGTAATGAAATGAAAAAAAACCATATTCTTGCCTGATAATACTGGGTGTAATATCTACACCTGAAATAAGTCATCTCAGTGCGCTGCATGTAATGAGATGCACATAATTTTAAAGAGTGTAATGAGATGAAAAATAAATCAAACACTTGTCTTAAAATGAAGGATGCACTAAGATGCACACACCTGAAGGGCATTGGCCTAAACGGGTTCAATTTAATGAGATGCATTAATTTGCAAAGGGGCTAAATGAGATTGGCCCAGAGAGAGGCTGAGGAATCTAGAAGTATAACATACACTCAGTAGTGTAATAAAACCAGCTCTATAGACACTGAAGTGGAAGCAAGACCAGTGTTCTGTTGGCCGCAGCCTGGGTACCCTAGCTTTGGCCTGTGACGTTCTGCACAGGTGAATTGCTCTTTGATCCTGGGTCAATGCCAGAATATAGTAGTAGTTTATGTGGAAAAAGAAATTAGGAGATGGTATAAAGCAAAGGACTTCAAAAGACAACTGAAGGCTACTTTCTAGGAGCAGTGTTCCAGAAGAAAACACTGGTTTGGGGGCAAATGTACATATATGAACAAACCTGGTGAACAGGATACCTTAAGACTCTTGACTGCTTCCAGAGGCCACCCAAGAAGCTAATGTCGGAGGACAAAGGGCACCTAAAACATGAGGCACAGGTACTCTGTGCAATGAAATGCAGAAGTATCTTTACCTTCACAAATAAGTTGTGTCTAATACTTTGTTTCAAAGGCAGAGTTCTCTTGGACTCTCTCTAGGCTGGCCTTCAAGGCCTTGAACTCACTATCTAGTCCAAGTTGGTCTTGAGTTCTCAGCAGCCTTTCTACCTCAGCCTTTTGAGTACTGGGATTACAGGTGTGCATTACCACACCCAGCGTGTTTTCTCATTCTTCATGGAGTCACTGGTTTAGAGAAATAGTCTTTGAAACAATCACTTAGATGTTGGAGAGAAAGGAGGAAAAATGGCAGGGGAAGTAAAACCACCATCCAGCTAACCACATAGGGAGTGGCAGCTGATCCTCAGACTCAGTATTGGGGGACCTCTGGCATGGCCAATATCACAAACTGGAGAACTGACCTTGGAGAGAAGCAATTACTCAACCACATCCAGTCATGGCCATGTGGGTTATAGGCCCCAAGTTGTCTGACTGCTCAAGACCAGAAATCTGGTGACTTTTTTTCTTTTTTTTTTTTATGTGCAATATTTCCATTTTGAAATGCTGGCACAAAAAAATAAACAATTAATGGTCCAGAGAAAACATACCTGCCAGCAGAGTTCAGCCTATCACACCTGAGAGTCTCTTATTTAACTTCGAGTGATCAAACTAGGTTTAGGAGCATTTGGTCTAACCATTATAGGACCTCACAGGTCATTTTCAGGCTTCGTCTTCTAAAGTGTAAACTCCCCCAAAGACAAGAACTGTGCTGATCACAGCTGTACCTTGATGTTTATAGCAGTGCTTAGGACATAGCGGGAGCTCCGCAGAGGAGCGACTTATCGGGAGTGAGAAGGGGCAAGCAGTAGGGTGGCAGTCACTGCCCTCACAGGGCCCATCCACGGAGGGCAGAGGGGGACTCCTGGATCAAGGATGCTCAGCTCTTGCCACCAGCTCTCATGAGCAGGATCTCTAAGCACGAAAGGTCCTTCCTGATGGTCCAGGAGTCAGAGGTGGAAGTTTGTCTCAGTGGTTTGTAGGATCCTAAAGTCAGAGTTTTACTTTGAGCTGAAGGAAACTTCTCACGCCCTCTGCCACTGTCCCAGCTCTCTTCCTGCCACATGGTCACAGCAGGTCATCTTCTAGGGTTGGGTACATTTGGGTTGTGCAGGGAAAGGAGTTGCTGCTTCTTCAAAATACAACCGCTCACAGCCCAAATGAGCCCGACAGCTGCTTCCTAGGGTCAGGACCGTGCACACCAGTAGTCCCAGCACCTGGGAGCCTGTGGCAGGAAGGTCACCTCTGTGGCTTACCAACTACCTAGTGAGTCCAAGATCTGCCTCGAGAATAAATGAACAGGCTGGCTGGATAGCTCAGCATACTAAAGTGCCTGCTTAGGTAGAGTGCAGCATCCAGGGTCCCCGGTGTGCCGTACCCGCCCCATCCCCAGGGCACGTGGAGATGGTGATTGAGGCTGGGCATGGTGGCATGCACCTGTAATCCCAGCGCTCAGGAGGCTGAAAACAGGAGGATCAGTATGAGTCTGATCTATGTAGTGAGACCCAGTACACCCTGTACTAAATACATAAAAATAAAAATCTATTCATTTATTTGGTACAGGGTCTCTCTACACAGCTTGGACTCATAGTGATTCTCCTGTGTCAGCCTCCCCAATGCTGGGATTACAGGCGTGGCCATCATGCCCTGTTTCAGTGGCCAGCACAGTGCACTTGGGGGGTTCTGGGGCCAGCACGGCAAGTGGTACCAGGGATCGAACCTGGGCTGTTGCATTTGCCAGGCGGGCATTTACGCTGCTGAGCTATCTCCCTAACCTTTCCTCTCTTCCTTCCTTTCTTCTATTTTTGTTCCTTCCCTCCTTCCTTCCCCTTTCTTCTGTGTCCCTTCCTTCTTTTCTTTTGTGTGGTACTGGGAATCTAACCTTAAGCCTCATGCAGGCTAAGCAAGTTCAGTACCAATGGGCTACACCTTCCAATTTTAGAACAATATTTCCTAATGCGTGTTTGGCAAAAACTCTGTTCTCAAGTAGATATTACACACTTGATGGGGGGTGGGTGCAAAAGTCTGGGGACTATCTGGAACAAAGCTTTAAAGGTTTCTTTCTCAGCAGGACTTTTCTGAGCCTTTTAACGTACTGAAGTGCATTATGAAACTGTCCTAACAAAACATAATATGCAGTGAATACTATAGTACAAGGCAAATTTGTCTATAGATCTTTTCCTTGGTAGTTTCTTTAAAATTGTTCCTTGGAAATACTGTTTTAAAAGCCTGGACAGTGAGCTTCTAACACACTGCCTTCTTGAAGGCCTTGACTTTTTCCAGAGTGATTAGGTCCTTGCTAGGTTCACAGAACTCTCTCCAGGTGATGGTAGAGCTGGGCTCTAGGAACACAGTGATGTGGGGCACCCCTCAGAGCAGCTAGGGCCCCTGCTGTGCCATAGCTCCTTTCCGCTTCCTCTAGGGGGTCCAGGGGCCTGTGCACATTCTGCAGCCTTCAGTGGGACAGGGAACAGCCCTACTCCTGGAGATGCTCCGCACAGCTCTGCAGCAGGGGCCAGAGGAGGTTCCCTCCAGTCTAGGGTTGACTAGAAAGCCCCTCACACGGGGAACTAAGCTGCCCCAAACAACTTCTTGCCCCAGGGACCTCCTAGGATAGCCTCCCCGACCTGACAGACATAGCCCCTCATTAAAGGTGACTTAAGAGCCTACCTCCTCTGGGTTGCTGGGACCTTCTACCCTGCCTGAGGCTGAGGTGTGGTGCCTTGGTGGAACCAGCTCAGTTAATGACAGGGTGGGGGTGGGGGATGGGATGGGTGGGGGCATGGTGGCCAGGATGGAGATGGGGAATACAAAGGCGCTGAGGGAGGTGGAGAAAGGGGACTTTGCACTGTAGGAGGGGGAGCGGTCAGGAGATGGCAGCATGGAGCTTCATTCTGTCCTCTATGATTTCTTGGTTTTAGAGTTAGACACACGCAAAGTAAAGGTGCTGAATTTAGCCATTTTCCCGGACAGATGCGGGAGGAACTGAGGTTGCCCACAGAGCCTTCTCCCATGCTCCCTTCTGTGGGTAGTCACTGAAGCGGAGGAGACGCTGAGGTCTCCAAATTCTGTAGGGCCCAGGGTCCCACTAAAGAACGAAGGGACCTGCACAGCTGCCACAGAAAGTTGCGCACCAGGTTCATGGTAGGTAAGAAGATTTACTGAAACTTCTCGGCCACATTCAGTGCTGGGTTGGTGGATACATCCGAGGGGGGTTGCATAACATTAGGCACGTGGGGGGGGGGCTGGAGGAAGCGATGTGGGCACGTGGGAGGGGATGTGCCTGTGCGGGTGGGATGCTGCCGAAGAGGCGGGTGGGCAAGGGTGTGTGTATGTGTGTGTGTGTGTGTGTACATTTAACAAGAAAAATGAATCGGAAGAAGAAATGCATTTTATCCCACTGCACATTGCAAAAGTCTCACGCCAAAAAAGCTAGACTTTCTTCTACCTATGGCATCAAAAGGGAGTAAAAAAATGATTGGATCACCCAGATTATAAATAAGGTTATTTGTTTCTCAAAAATCCCTATTAAAACATTAAATATCAGCTCTTTTGGGGGAGAAATACATTCATTTTGGGGAGACCTCAGGAAAGCGACTATCCTTCTGCTCTGCCCCAACCAAGTAGGGAAGGGGAAGCCCCAGAGGACCCGAGGTTCCCTCCAGTTGAGCCAGGTAGCCACTCACATCATGCCACTGAAGGAGATGGCAATGCACAATGTACAAATGAAACTGCATGTCCATCCACTTAAACCCAATGGGAAACACGTGTGACCAGTCCTGTCCTTCACAGCCACAGGGTGGGAGGAAGCAGGAGAGGGTGCCCAAGATGGTTGCCTGGAGGCGGGGCCAGGAGAAGGTGCTCCGGGGCAGGTGGGAAGTCTTCTCCCGCCCCGCAGCTCCAGTTCCTCCCGCGCCGAGCTCGATGCGGGTGTGCTGGTCAGTGAGGTGGCTAGGGTGAGCACTCCGCAGACTCCTGCGTGCCACCCCTTCTCCAAACCCTGGCTTCCCTTCCATTGGCTGCTGCTTCTTTCCGTGCTTCTCTTGTCTTCTCTGAAGGACAAAACAAAGAAGAGAGGCTGGAGGCTCCTAGATTCAGCCGGGAAGCAGGGAACAGCCACAGTGGCCTACAGGGTGGGAAGGTTCCAAGTCACTCTGGCTCTGCTCTCCGGAGGTCTGTGGAGGGCCTGGAACATCTGAGGTGCTTCATCTGAGGCTGGGAGCATCTAGGGTAAGACACCATTGTCCAGCTGTTATAGAAACTGAGTTCTATGACCACCTAGGGACAGCTGTAGTCCCAAAGTCACCTTGATATGGCTACCAGTCCAGGTTCTCCTGGAGCCCACCCAGAAGGACTCCTTCAGCCTCTTATAGGTTGAGCCCAGTAGCTAACAACATGTTTCTAGGAGAAGAAGAAGGAGGCCTTGCTGGCTCCCTTCCCTCTCTCCCAGGTCTGTGGTAGTTGTGCCTACAGGCAGGCCCTGGAGCCCTATGGAGTCCAAGTCCCACACTGGTCTGCAAGACCTGTTGCTTTAGGCCTTTCCCCTCCTCCAGCCTCTGGTTATGCTTTTGGGATGCTTCTTGCCTTTGAGCAGAAATCCTTAGGGTGGGGAGGGGGTGGTGTCATCCTTCCCTCTTAAGTCACCCCTTGGCAAAAGCCTATTCTGCAAACGACACCAGCCCACCTCTCAGTGCAGGGCTTACACACAATCAGGTACACGGGGTCCACTGGCACCATCTGTCCTCAAGAATTGGGTAAATCCAGATCTGGTCTTTCCATAAAGACTGCTTTATGGCTCTGCTGATGGAGCCCTCTCCAGTTCTAGGGAAGCAGACTGCATGTTCGCTGAAGCCTGGTGGTCAGGAAGGAGCAGGGTGTCTCCTCTGTGCCTCCTCAAGCTACTGATTTGGGGAAGTGAGGGCCCAGCTGCCTCGGTGCTGTCTGGCCATGCCCTGCTCCCACCTGGAACCCTCCTGATGCCGCCCCCTACTGCTTGGAGATCAGCACCAAGTGGGCTGTGACTACTCCAGGGAGTCACTGTGTTCCAAGCCCAGGTCGCTGACATTTGTGGTTTGCAGCTCATCGGCCTCCTCCTCAAGCTCCTCCTCCTCCTCCTCTTCCTCCATCTCGTCCTCATCCTCTTCTTCTGTCCCATCCAGAGAGTCATCATGTGCAGCCATCATAGCTTGCTGCATGGCCATGGTGGCATTGTCTGAGGACAGGGACTGCAGGTTGTCCAAATTGATGGAGCCTGCGTGAGAGAGGGCAAAGGTCACAACCACACAGAGGCTGTCATCAAGCCCAGTGGCCTCCATGCTGGACAAGGTTGACTGGAAGGGTGATCCGAGTGGTGAGCTCCTTGTAGCCAAGAGGACCCAACCCTAACCAGGCCATTCCCCCACCCCTCGCTCCTTAGCTACTTCCTGTCCCCGTGCCGAGCAGCAGTGCTCCGGTCACTATGTCCTCAGCCTCTCCCATATCAATGCAAGGGAGAGAGAGAGAGAAAGACAGCGAGCACTTAAATGAAGAAAAGCTGCTTACAGTAAGAGACACACTGCCAAGAAGGATGAGGTAAGTGTATGTGAAGGGCGTGTTCTGAGAGGGTTTAATGGCAGTGTGCCTTTTGCTGCAGTACATTTTTTAATTTAAGCATTAAATATATTTTTGATGAGCTCTCATGGATCAAACACTTACAGTGATTTCTGTCAAATAAACACCTTACGGTGCATCCTCACCAACCTTATGCATCAGATTTGACATTGGGTGATTCTGACTCTTCCCCAAAGTAAAAAAAAAAAAGACTATGAAAGGTAAATGGTTCGAATCTATTCAGGACTTTGAAGTAGTCACAACAGCACCCCTAAAGGCAAGCCCTAAAGATGACTTCCGGAACTGCCACAGCATGGCCAGGATACGCATATTCAAAGGGTGGGGAAGATTTGAACAAGGGGCTGAATGACCATGCGTCTTTGGCTGTAACACATTTTTAAAAATTTAAACATTCACCATATTTTTAGATCACACCTCCGTGGCAAAGTACTTTTGACTTTCTTAGCATTCTGTAAGGTAGGCATTATTGTTCTGAAATGGAGTCTCAGCCAGTGAAGTCATTAGCTCGGCCTCACCCAGTGACCATCGTTGGGACTCTCTCTTGGGCTAACACCAAGTCTGTTTATTTCAACCATAAGCTATAAGGTGCTGCCTCCATACTGAGCCTTGCACAAGCACATACAGGCTTGGATGGATGCAAGGACGCATGTGCACACACTTGCACACCTCCACCCCGCTGCTCATACACCCATGTGCTAGCTTCACACACCCAGCTCTAAAGTGTCTGTCAGATTGAATTATTCATTGTGTACTAGGGGCTGGCAATCAGGAGATATGTGTGGGGCTGTGAGGCAGAAGCTGGGAAAGCAGAGCTCTTCCTGGCCTCTGTTCACAAGCCAGCTGCCTGCGTGGTATTTATAGATGGCCGGGGAGCTGTGCGGGCACTGACTGCGCTGAGCAGTGGGGGCGGGCGGAGGAGCGGAGGGGCTCTGCTGAGCATCCACTGACTGCCTCGGGCTCCCACCCCTCCTGGGGACTGCTTCAGCTTGCCATCAGCCGTACACAGGCATCCCTTTCTTTAAGGCTCTGATGGAGACGTGGGAGGGATAGTGGTACAGGATAGCCACATGGTTCCAAGGAAGGAGCTGATCCTTGAATCTGCTTTCCTGGAGCCCTGCCCTCAGGCGCCCTTGGCCCAGGTCCTACCGTCAGGGTTTGTCCCTGGGGTGCCGCCCTGTTGCTGCAGCACCCCGGCAGCGATGGAGTTGGGCCAGAATCTTTGGGTGGGCCGGTGCTGAGCCTTGATCTTCTTGGCTTTGGGGGCAGGGTCTGGGTTGCTGGCATCAAGCATGGGCTGCAGGATGCGTCTCCGGGCGTTGATGAACCTATCGAGGGGTTCAAGTGGTGACCCGGTTAGTTTCCATGTGGGTGATGCTGGTGGGGGCCGGCAGCGGGGAGGGCTGTGCTGTCCCAGATGTCACTGGACAGGGTGGGTGGCATTTCAGTTCAGGAGGTGGAAGCAGGACTAGGGCCGAGTTACTAAGGTGTTGATGGAATCCCCTGGGGCTGAGTCCCCACTGAGTAATTAGGGGAAAACACATGTGGAAAGATCAGAAATGTAATTAAAATCTGTCAGGATGGAACAGAGGAGGGAGCAGCTGAAGTCATGGGTGCCAGCCTCCAACTTCCGTGCAGAGGGCTGAAGGCTCAGATCTGGGACCCTGTCTCTAGCGTGCACTGCCACGCAGCGGGACGCAAGCAGATGGGGAAAGCTGAGATCCCTGAGAACGGTGGCTCTCTCTCCTCCTTCCTGCTCCTAACTTTTATCAGAATGATTTCGTTTCAGTTCACGTGCAAAGTATAGGCCTAGTCAGCTCTTTTCTGAGGGACGGGTGGGGCAGGACTATTTGAGTCAGAAAATTCCAGGGCTGTGCCTGACACAACTGACCAGCAGAGGGCGCTAAGAAGCCACACATGCATCCATAGGCGCCAAGGTTGGATTTTGCCACTAGCCCAACAGGGAGAATTAGCCTGGCAGCCAGCTGGGCCGATCCCGAAGCAAGTCCGGGCATTCTGTCTCTTCCCCCTGCTCTCCGTTCCTTTGCCAAGCATGTGGCCTTTGGATCTGAGAGCCTTTGGGCAGGCGATGCTCACTCACCAGTTGTTTACTTGCAGGAGCGTGAGGTTTGTCTGGGCTGCGATCTGTCTCTTCTCATCCTCCGTAGGGTAGGGGTGCTGAAACCAGAGGTGAAGGACTAGTGAGCAGAGGGCACATAGCAGCCAGGCCCCTCTGGAGACCATCCTGTGTCACAGGAAGCACCCTGGCCGCGTCAGCCCTGGTGGTCGGGGCGCCCAAGCTGTGGAAATTGCAGTGTTTGCTCCTCAAAGACAATGGAGCTTGGGCTTTGGCAGAGTTCCCCAGTGCCTGGGGTTCCCTTAGGCCAGCCTCCCCGGGGGCACCCAGAGTCGGTGCCACAAGGACATCCCCCAAGGCATTTCTGTGTCCCTTTCACTCGACCCAGCTGGTGGACATGCCTTCCCAGTGCTAGGGTTTACAGCGGGCTCCAGGGCCCACAGAAGGTGGTAGGTGATGTGAATAAATCAATTCAATTTAAATTAACTGATATTTACGAAGTGTCCAGGTTTATGCTAGCCATTCTTAGGAGACAGAAGATAAATATCATGACAATATTATTGTTCTAGGACTTTATAACCTAAGAAATAGCTTCATACACTTAATTTCATTTAATTGAGCCCATCCTTTTTCAGATAGGCAGGTTAATGATTTTTCTTTTGAGACAAGGTCTTGCTATGTAGTTCAGGCTGCTCTTGAACTTACTGTGTAGGCCACCTGGCCTCACACTGAAGGCAATCCTCCTGGCTCAGCCTCCCGAGTGCTGGGATTAGAGGTGTGCACCGCCCACCTGGTGAGGAAGCGTATTCCCCACTTTGCAGAAGAAGGGACAGAATGGCTTTCCCCCTGTTGCTCAACTGGTGGCACCTTAGACCTGCTGGCTATGGCCCTGTCTTCTCACAACACCACCTTGTAGGCCTGACTCTTTGGGGAGAGGGTGCGTGGTCTGGGTGACTTCATGACCGCTCCGTGTATATTAATGTGTCTCCAGTGCCTTCCACGTACAAATGACTGCTGAGTGAATTAAAAGTAAAAAGCAGTATGTGCCATGGCTGGCAGCTTAGAAAGGGCACTGTGTGATAACTTCAGTGTGTGTGCAGTGCTGACTGGGTCCCTAAGAACAGGAGAGCCTGGGGAAGGTGTGTAGGGGGCCACTGGGGCTGAGCTGCAGACACTAGGTCTATGTACCTCAGATCTTCCACAGGCCCCGGGGTTGTGTCTGACACCCAGTGGGCACAGTGAACACCTGAATGGGTCAGTGCTTCCTTGTAGAGATTAAGGGAGACTTGGTGGCCACATAACACCCTCAGAACACCAGGGTCATTCTGATTGTGCTTGTAACACAAGGTCCCAGAGAACAAGACTGTGGCTACATCCTGAGCAGCTGCAAGACCTTGGGTTACCTCTTAACCATGTCAGCTAATGCTTAAATGAAATTATACTTGGAGTAGAGGGCTCAATAAAAAAAGGTAGCTCTCCATGTTATTATGATGGGATAATGTGGGCAAGGTGTTTAAAGCTCTCCCAGGAAGGAGTCTGGGATCGACAGCCTCAGACGTGCCCTCGTTCCCAGTGACAAAGGTGAGCAACCTCTTTGGTTGGCCTCAGCATCCTCCGACTGCGGCAGTCAGGATCACGTACTGTTTTCATTCACACCTCTGACCCTGACCACCAAGCCAAGGCAGCTTGGGACTTGTGATTCATGCAATGCTAAGATTCTAACAAGAGAGAAGGTATAGCAGTGCTCCAGGAGCCAAGCTTGGGCTAATTGGGAAGGAGCAGAGGGTTGCTGGAAGAGGGAGGCTGCAGGCCCTGAGGGCAGAGGCGAGATCCTGCCTGGGGCCAGTGTGCTCCTGTTGGCCTCTGGAGGCCCCCCGCTCGGGACAAGGAGTCAAGCAGCCTCTTCATCCACAGCCAACCAGGCTGGGAACCAGGGTCCTTCCTTATCATCTGCAGGGCATCGGTTCCAAGACCCTTGGGTGCTCCAGTGCCCATGTAAAATAATGCAACATTTGTATACAATATAATGCCCAATCTTCCGTGCCTTTTAAATTACCTCTAGGTTACTTATGATACCTCAGACAATGTAAATACTATGGCAGTAGTTGTTAGACTGCATTATTTAGGAAATAATGAGAAGGAAAAAATCTGTACATGTTCAGTACTGGCCCATACTTTCTCAAATGTTTTCAATTCCTACTTGGTTGAATCTAAAGATGTGGAACCTGGCATACGAGGGCTGAGCATCTGACAGGAGCAGTGGTCTTCTCCCTTCAGCCTTGCGTATGCTGTCCCCACTGCTGGGATGCTCTTCCTCCTTCCTTTCCACTTCCGGCCTTGCTGAGCCTCAGTGAGTTTGTCACCGGTCATATCTTCAGAGAGGCCTTTCCCAAAGTCCTGAGGCAAAGTGGGTTACACTGCCTCTGAAAAAGGGCACGGAGCCAGCCACACTGCCATATGTGCCCCTAGGAGGCACTCCCGCTTCACTCCGGGTCTCCCGTTCCAGTGTTCAGGTCAGTGACCGTGTATGCGCACAGGGAGGAGACTTGTTTCCTTGGTAGAACTGGGCTGGCCTTGCTGACCATGCTGGGTCATCGGCCTATGCTGGCTGGGCACCTGCTGCATCCTGGGTGCAGGCAGTGGAACGTATCTGACGTTAAGAGCTTTTCTGCTTAGATGAAAAGAAAGGGGTGGACAGCTCTCTTAAAGGGGAGTTCAGCTGAACACCCTGGGATGGTAAGAGAGGGATGGGCAGGACTTATCCAGAAAACTCTAGTGAGGGAGGAGGTCTCTGTCTTTGAAGAGTAACCAAGACACTACAGTAGAGGAACAGGAGGTGAAGGCAGGTGCTGTGGGCCAGGACTCAGAGTTAAGTCCATCTAGGAAAAGCCCCAGAGAGGGAGGCCTCCAGGCCCCCAAGGAAGAATGACGGGCTGTCACAAGGGCAATAATTACCATGCTCCCATCTAATGGAGAGCTATGAAAGGCAGCGCCAGCAAAAACTGCATGATGATCCTCTTAGGAATGAGAATACAAGCCCCTAACCACCCCACTACCACCCACCACCAGCTTTTCCTCCTGGATCCCCAGCTCAGGAGGTGCACAGTGCAGGTGGTGGCTGAGCAGTGGGATTTAGCCCAGCCTTGGGAATAGGTGCGTTGGCCAGAACATTCCAGGCACCACCTCAGAGTGCTTAGGGGAGCGGCCCAGCTTGTACACACCGCAGATCACATGAGTCCTGAGGACAGAGTCAAAATAGTACTGGCCCCTGGACAGAAGGGATTGGGTCAGTGCTGCTTATAGCACTACTGGAAAGGTTTGGGGCCAAGGACAGAGGAGGAATGGAATGAGGTCACGGGAAGGCACGGAGCCTGGTAGCTGCTCTCTGATTATTTAGAGCAACTCTTCTGGAAGTGGATGGGTTGGGCCCAGGCAGTGCAATTCTGGAAGTGGACAGTACTCCTGAAAAAAGAAATGAAAACATTCCAGATTACTTTTCAGAGCCAGCTGAAGATGCCATGATTGAACAGTGCTACTTGGTGGTAAAGAGCCTATGGAGATGGGGCAAGCTCTGCCCGTCTTGGCAGCTGTGGAACCTGGGGTTCTTGTTTTATGTCTTCCAGCCTTAGCTGACTCTGCTTACCAGGGGAACAGCAAAACAGCACTCATCTCTTGGACTTGGGCATGACTTAAGAGATGGCGTGGGCATGCCTGTGACACTGACTCACTACCTAGCACCCTGAAGCCTCCTAGATGTCACGGGGCTGAGAATTTAGGGGCCCCAGAGGCCAAAACTGCAGTATTTACATTGCATTGGTGTTTCGTGGCACTGTGGCTGCCACTAGGAAGTTCTGAAATCTAACCTACTTCTCTCCTGCTGTCTCTCCTACTTCCCTTTACAGCTCCAAAGCACAGAGTCATCTGGGCTCAGATGATGCCGAAAGTAGCTTTCAGCTTGAAGAGTGATTTGTGCCTGGACCTGGTCAGAAGGAAGCGGTACTTGCTCTGGTTCCTAGTTCCCTGGCCGCTTTTTCCATCAAGCCCACTTGTGATTGTCTTTCTACCTCCCAGCCCACACACATCTCATCATGAGGTTGGCCAGGTCACCAAGGGGCCACGGGGGGAGGGAGGGGGGCAGCCTGTGGATGTCAGCAGACCCTGTGCTGTCTCTGGAGAGGCCTGGAGTCCAACTCAGAGCAGGTTCCTTTGTTCACATTTCCGGCCACCACGAGTGTGCTCTTTCTTCTCCTCATGCCTGACAACTTAGAGCTCCCGGGCCACTATGCGGGGGAGACCCCCTAGCGGGAGGTGACTGGCCAGGTGAGAGGCCCTGAGCAAATATGTTCCACTGCATCTGAGATGCCACTGAGGGAGGGTGTACCCCGATTCCAAAGGTGCTAAAATGGAACAGGAAGCCTGGAGAAGGAGGAGGAGGACAGTGACAGTTTCTTCTGCTATGACTGGTTTGGACCTTCTGTTATCTTTACTCTCATTTTTACCTCTGTTCTTTTTAAGTCAGACAAATCCAAAGAACCAAGATGCTTAGTCTCATGTCTTATCACAAAACAAACACTTGCACAACCACTCCCAAGTCCAGAGCTAGAATATTACAGAACACCAAGCACTGCTGTGCCCTCTCTCCACCCCCTCCCCAAAGATCTCTACCTATTATAATGGTTATCTGCTTACCGTATAGTTTTTTTTTTATTTTTACTTTTTATTTTTACTGTATAGTTTTATCATCTGTGTTGCATCCTTTAACACAACAGCTCAGTTTTGCTTGGGTTTCTGTCATTTTTAGGATAGGGTCTCCAGGATCTCATGGCATAGATCGGACTTATAGTGATTCTCGTTTACAGCCTCCCAAGCGCTGGGATAACAGGCATGCACCAACAGGCCCAGTCTCAATCACTGTCTCAATGCACTCCAGGGGTGGGGCTGGCACGCAGGCCCAGGGATCAAACTCCCGGCCCTTGTGTCTGCCTAAGCAGGTGCTTTAATCGGCTGAGCTATTCGGCCAGCCCTTTGCTTGGGTTTTGAAACTCAATCGAATCTTTCATCCATGGCTGTTCTGGGTGACTGTCATAATTCCCTTTCGTTGCTACATAGCTTTCCGTAGTGAAAATCCACCCTTCTCTGTTCATCTTTCTGCAATCTCAAAATAATTCTCCCTCCCTCTGGTTTCTTTTTCAATCCATTCTTCATGCTGCAGCAAGACTGGTCCTTCCTAACTCCACCTGGCTCACCCCCACCCATGTTTAAGTTGAGCCCCTTCCAATGGGGTCTGATCATTTACCCTACTGGATTCCTCATACCACAGGGTTAATCTGTCATCCAGATAGGCAGGCTGCAAGTTACTGGGAAAGGGGACGACATCTCTCGCCAGCCCCATCGGGCCTCAGAATGCCTGCTGGCTGCACAGTCCGTCTTTGATGTGTATTTGTTGAGTGAGTGCACACAGTGCTTGGGGTAGCTGGGTTCCTTTACTTCCAAATGTCTGCAGATGTGAAGGTGGGTGGGTGGGGGCATCAGTGGCTCAGACCCCTTTTGAGTCTACTTAGAGGTCGGCTGCCCTACTCACTAACTACAATTGGCTATTAGATGTATGGGGGAGGAAGAGGAGGATGAGGAGGAGGAGGGATGTGATTAAGAGCCTTATGGTTGCGTCCATAAAGGGGCGGGAGAGCAGCACTATGGGAAGTGGGTAACATCATAGGCTGTAGAACCAGAAGGCCCAGGTTCAAATCCCCATCCCCTAGCAGCTTAAGACCTTGGGCAAGTTTCCTTTTCTGTAATATGGAAAATCATACTGTATGCCTCTAGGACACTACAGGGACTCTATGAGTTAACAGTATTTGCAAGGTATTTAGAACAGCACCTGACATAGACTCAGAGTGTTCATTAAATGATAAACAGGTGAGCAAGCCCTGGGCCTGACACATGGGCTCTGTCTGAAAGGCCCGTGTTGTTTCCTGGCAGCTGCTGTGCACCTCCCAACAGCCCTCAGCACTGAGGCACTGGGCTCCTTTGTCCAAGAGGCCCTATGTCCCATGGGCTCTGGGGCCACACCAGGCCCACACACATGCCAAGGGTGTGCTTTCTTCTAAGTCAGGCCCCAGGCTCTGGAGGGATGCTGTGAGGCTGTAAATCTCCAGAGCATTTTCAGGAGGAATGGTTGAGGCTCAGGCAGCCTCTCCCTACCGCCTCAGCTGGCCCAGCACTCACCTGCTGCCAGCAAGGCCCCTGTGAGGTAGAGACCGACCAGCTCCTCCTGCCCTGGACTCACTGACAGTGTGGCACAGGCCCTGCCTGGCACTGTGGCTAAGGGCCATGCCTCCGATAGACTCACGTCCTTCTAGAGAGCCATATGGCTTCTGTGTATGGCTGTGTATGGTGGGTGAGAGAGACAGTCTCATGTCACAGGCAGGGACCAGAGGACTAGCATTTCTCTGGTACCAAGCAGCAACTACAGCTAACCTGCCTGGCATGACCCCAGCTTCCTGAGTGCTTCCACAAGGGTCCTGTAGAACAGATACCTGCACAGCCTTGGGGGGAAGATCCTGGCTTTGCCGCTGGGCCACAAGAATTGCCAAGCTCCTTCGGGGAGAACAAGGGAAAAAAGGGTTTAGGATCAGCACGCACTGTGGGGGACCAGTCAGTCCCTTCAGCTGGCACTGATGCTTACTGGAGAGACAACTGTCATCCAATGAACCTTCCTTTTCTCTTCCTATGCAATCTGAAATCCTAGCTATCCATAAGGCCCATCCCAGACGCTAGCTTCTCCACTGGACCTTGTTAACAGAGCCTGAAAGCCCCAGACTCCAGCGCCTCCTGCAGGACAGGAGCTCTTTATATCAGCATACCCCAAATCAGGTGCTGATGTGCCAAGAGGTGGCACCTGGCAATGGCTTGGCAGGCGCGAGCAGCTGAGGAAGTTTCCTGTCCAAAAAGAGGTGGAGACACCTGGCTCTGCAGCGTCACTGGCATGCTGTATGTCGCCTCTGCTCTGATGGGCGGGAATAGCTTTCTGTGGAGCTCATGTCTGCCGCGCTGTCTCCCCAGAGTCCTCGGGAGTCCCACTAAAGTCTGCCGGGCTCTCTCCCACCTCACAGCTGCAGCTCTTCCCTTTGTGAGACACCTGCGGCTCGGGGCACACTTTCGTGGATGCGTACACTGTGGAGAGTATCTGTCCCGCGTTCTCCTGAAGTCCTGAGGCATTCTTTCCCATTTCACACATGAGAAAACTGAGCTCAGAGGGGCTAAAATACTGGCCCAGGGTTTTGCTAATAGTAAAAGACATAGCTGGGATCCACACTTGTGGTCTCTTTACTTATAGCCACTTACCTCTGCTTTGGGCCACTTGTGTTGTATTGGGCACATTCCTGGTCATCTTCACTACAGGTAGGTAGAGCTAGCTCTGTTTTTTTTTTAGTACCGAAGATCAAACTCAGGGAGGCAGGTGTTTTTGCTGCTGAGCTATCTCCCCAGCTCTTACTCTGCTTTATGAAGAGGCACTCAAGCCCTAAGGAGTTGATTGGCCTGTTTAGGGTCATAGAGTAGAGAAAGTACAGAGCCGGACCCATTTTGGGGCCGCCTGCCCTCGGAGCTCTTGCTTCTTACACTGTGCCTTAAGGAATAGGCTTCTTCCACTCTGTGCTCCTACAGACCATAGACCCCTGGTCCCTGTGAGGTCCCCCAGGTGTCGCACTTCCTGTTTGTCACTTGAATTCTGTCCCCATCCTGCCTGCTTGGCTCTGATGTCAAGGGACCTTTTGCACCCTGATGCTCAGCGCTGGACACACTATTTGGGGAACAGCGCTTGGGTCCTCAGGGGCTGACCTCCTTTGGACTGTGTCCCTCAGGCTTTGTCTGCACTTTTAAGGTGGGGACCTCAGACTCCTGAGCTAAGGGGATCCTTGTTGCCCCAGCCCCGTGTGTGAAACAGGAACTCAGTGGGATCAGCCACTCATTTCGAATGTGCTAGTGAGGGCAAGGGCTGGCCAATCACAATCTCCTTGCTGCTCCAGCGCTGTGTGGAGCTGGGCGCACGCCCCCACACTGGCTTTCAGTGCCTTTTCCTCATGTTTTGCTGTGTTGGAGATTGTGCTGGGGACTGAGGCTAGGATCTCCTGCATGCTAGCGAGAGCTCTACCACAGAGCTGCCTCTTCACCCTGGTTTATGTGTATACTTTATTCCTCTTATTATGAGCCCATGACTGCTGAAATCATGTCTCATACTGAAATTTAGGCGCTTCTGAAAAAGAATGCCACTTGGAATGTACATCGCATTTTCCCCAAGAAACAAGTTATTTTTACAACAGGCAGTTTTCCTGGCTAACAGCAAAGGCCAGATCGGTTTAAGGAGGTCTGTTCAAGTGAAAGGAACCGCAGGGGGTTGGAAGAAACCAGTAAGAGATCTGCTTCTGCTTTGGGGATCAGAATGAGACTGGGGTGACCCTGAGGTTGGTGGGCATGGCCTCTCAGCATGCACCTTTCCTACCCTGTCCACTTCCCTAGGTGTCCCTGTCAGTGTCACCCAGGTCAGTGTTCTGAACCCGAGGCCTCTGCATCCTAGGACTTCAAAGTTCAGTTCAGTTCCAGGATGCTGTTAATAAGGCTTTTGTCAGTGTCTCAAAAGAGACAGGGTTCTAGAGATGTTTGGAACAACGGTTAGGAGCTCATCCTCTGGAGCCCCAGCGAGGTGGCCCCCTCAGCGTGCTGGGTTCACCTGTGGTCTCCAGGAGGTGCCTATGCTTCTCATGTGAATCCAGTTTTAGCTGAGAAGGAGGAGGAAAGCAGGCTTTGAGCTAATTCACACTAACTGAGTGAATGACAGCTGCCTGGCCTCCCCACAGGCCTCTGCTTTTTCCAAGGATTAATTCAAACCGGGCATCTGATGAGTGGAATTTCAGACAGTCTGAGCAAGTTAAAGGAAAAAGGAGCAGACAACATATTCCCGAACAAGAGGAGGCAGGCTCTCTATGCCATTTCTTGCTTTTGGGGGAGTCCCTACTTCTCTCCAGATTCCCTAGTAGTTTAAAGATTTCAGCACTTTTCAGGTGAATCTCAAGCCCAGTTCCTACTGCAGGTCCTAGGATCTTTCCATGAACCACATTCTTTGGGTTTCTAAGTCAGTGAGCCCGTGACGGGGATGCCCACATAATTCCTTTGAGACTTCCCTTAGTGTCCCACACAGGGGAGGTGCTGACATGCAAAGGGTGTTTGTGGAGGAATTGCAGGCAAAGCCAAGGTGTCAAGGCACCTGGCCAGACCTCCCCCATGTGCCTTCCTAGGCTGGGAGCCTGGGGACAGCACAAGCTGTACCAGGGTGTGCAGCTGCTCTCTCTCCCCTGCTGGGGGAGCAGAGAGCTGGGAATCTGACAAAGCGTCTGAGGCACAATGACAGGCTTAGCAGCGCTCCTCATAAGCCACAGGGTGGAAACAACCAAAATGTGATACACCCACACAACTGGAGAGCTGTTCTGTCATAAATGGAACGAAGCACATGACACCCCGACAACATAACGCTAAGTGAAATAAGCGAGACGCAGAGGACTGTGCTGTGTGCTTTGACTTGTGAAGTGTCCGGAATGGGTAAACACGGAGACAGCGCAGGCTGCACGTTGCTAGGGGTTGGGGGTCGTGGGTGTGGGGTTTCGTTTTCAGGTGATGAAGATAGTCTGGAATTAGATAGTGGTCATGATTGCACAACTTTTTAAATATGCTAAACCCATTGAATTCTGCAGTTTAAAAGGGTGAATTTTATGGCACTGAGTTATGTACCAGATACAGGGATGGCTCCCGGTACCTCTTGTGCATTCAGCTGTTTGGCCACTGCAGAGTTCATATGAGGGCCTGGAGTAGGGCCCTTGGTTCCTCGGGGTCGAGTGGAGGATGGGGGAGGGGAGGGCAGGGAGTGGAGCCCAGCTGGGCCCTGGCCGGATGCCACCCCAGGCTGACATGTGATGGATAGATGGGGCGGAGGAGAGCTCAAGGCCCCAAGGTCTGAAAGCTGTGCTAAGGTCTTACAAATCTTACATATTTCTCCCAGATAGGGCTCCATGCCTCGGCCAAGAGCTAAAGTTCTCTCCCTGTACTACCTAGACTTTGCATGGGAGCAGAGCAAGAATTGCAGCTTCTTAGGTCAGGGTGGAAGGAACTGGTGGGAGATGACAGCCTTGGGCTGTAAAGTTCTGGGTTCAAATCCAGAGCAACCTTGTTTAATGCACTGCCTTCTCTGACTCTCAGTGTTGTGGGTAAGATGGGAGTAACAGCAGTACCAGCTCTCAGGGTGCTTGTGTGGGTTAATGGGAGGACGCAGGAAAGTGCCAAGCACAGACTGGCACATAGCAGTGGTCACAGCAGGGAGGCTGCTGTAGAGGAGAGAGCGGCTGGGGTTGGTTCTCTTCCAGGACTGCCCTGCGCACAAAGAGCAGCCTCAAAGTGCTGGCGCACATGGTGGCAGCAGCACAGGGAACCGTGTGGACAGGAGCAGCACCAGCAGGTCAGGTTGGGCTGGATCTGAGCTGCAGGGTGGGGGCCGAGGCAGAGAGGGGAACAGAGCCCCTCGCTCCGCTCCTCAACTCCATGCCTCTTCCGGCAAGACTTCAGCCTCTTTCAGCAAATACTTAGTAGCAAGAAGATGTCACTGGATTCTTCAGGGACTCTGAAACCGGCAGGTGTCTCGCCGCCGCAACCTCCCAGCAAAGACATCTCTGAGGTTTAGCCTCCACCCTAGGAGCTCCTTATCATCTGAACGCCTGTCTGTAGCTGCTAATGCCACAGAGCACAGGAAATGACAAGAAACCTTGGCCGTAGGACGAAAAGAATGGGAAACAAACCAAACCCAATAAACTAACTCCTGCCCAAGGGAAGGAAGATGACAGAAACAACAACAACAACACTATTTACCCCGGAAGTGTTCGAAATCAGCATCTACTTGGCCAAAGTGGCGAGTGACCCAGTGCTGCCCAGTTGTTCTACACGCCCCTAAACCCAGGGCCGACACGTGCATGGGCTGAATGGGCTCTTCGTAGGCACGATTTGAGCAGCTGAATTGCCTGCTCAGCAGCAAGCAGGCAGCCGGATGCCAACAGATACAAGCTACTGCAATTCTCTAATTTAATGACCTACGCTGTAAACAAATGAAGTATGAGCTCAAAAAGAGTTATTGTTGCTAGGAAAACCAGGTGGAAAGCTTTGGAAAGACTTGCGAGTCCGCTGGCCTCCACTGCCGCTTCTTTGTTCCTTTAGTAGGGTGCTCGATAAACCGATGAACTGGCATTCGGAATCACTTCTTTTGGAATTACTCATTTTCCCCTAGGCGGCATCTACCGTGTACACATGACATGTGTAATAAGTTTCTTCTTCTTCTTCTTCTTCTTCTTCTTCTTCTTCTTCTTCTTCTTCTTCTTCTTCTTCTTCTTCTTCTTCTTCTTCTTCTTCTTCTTCTTCTTCCTCTTCTTCATCTTCTTCCTCTTCCTCTTCTTCTTCCTCTTCCTCCTCTTCTTCCTCCTTCTCCTCTTCCTCTTCCTCCTCTTCTTCTCTTCCTCTTCCTCCTCTCCCTCCTCCTTCTCCTCTTCTTCCTCCTCCTCCTTCTTTTCTTGTCTTTTTGACACAGGGTCTCACTTTGTAGTTCAGGCTGGCCTCGAGCTCACTTTGTAGCCTGGCTGGCCTCGAACTCTCAGTTACGCACCTGCCTCAGCCTCCCAAGTACTGGGACTATAGGTGTGTGCCACCACACCTGGCCTGTTCATAAGCTTCTTTTTTGTAAGACTCAATACTCAGATTTGCTTTAACATGCTGAATAGTTAGGACCAGGTGAGACAGATATAAATAAGACATTGGAGTACATAATAAAAATCCAGGAAGATCCTATAGCTAGATCAGCTCCAAAATGTCAATGCTCTTATTCACTGCAAATATAGAATTTATAGATTTTTTTTTTTACATAGGAAAGGTTTATGCAAGTAAAATTGATAAATTTCAATCCTAAAAAGTGTTTGTCTTTATTAAAAGATTCACAAGTGACTATATATGTATATCTTTTAAAATAAGGTTGAGGGTATCCTTTGAATGGGTTGTTCCTTTTTTGGGGGTGGTTGTTCCTTTTTTAAAGCAACTTTTCCAATTAACCAATCAACAAACTAGCTCTCTAAATGCACTGGTTGTGGAAGCCCCATGGTGCATGAAGCTCTTTTCTCACCCTTACCTTTTCTTTCTTTTCTTTTTTTCTTTCTTTTTTTTTTTTTTTGCGGAACCGGGGATTGAACTCAGGCCCTTGTGCTTGCCAGGGAAGCACTTATTCCACTGAGCCATCTCCCCAGCCCCACCTTTTCTTTCCTAACATAGAACAGCAATTGTCTGCTTACTGTGATGTAACCATAGCACTGTATTTCTCCAAAATCACAGTCTCAGCATTCTTCAGAGCAGTGATGATAGCCCCAAGAATACCAGCAAATAGGTTTTTGGGGCTCTTGAACCCTAATGCCTCTTGCAAATTCAGAATACTGTCTAGCACTTTAAGCATAAACAAATATGCTATGCCTTGAGAACCCAGATTTGCCCCCAAATTTCAGTGTGAGATATATTTTTGGCAGCAACATTCAGAAAGTCCTGTAGAACAATCGAAATTAGAGGACCCACAGAACAATACACGATTCCTATTCTCTTTTTAATTTTTATTTATTTTTGTGTATTTTAAGGGAGGGTCTACAGGATGTTCAGGGTCTCACTACAAGATCAAACTTGTAGTGATCCGCCTGTTTACTGCCTCCCAAGAGCTCGGATTACAGGTATGCGCCATCATGCCCAGTCTATAATCCCTATTCTTAGAAAAATTATCAAACACACACACACACACACACACACAGAGCATGGGTGACTGTCCCAGTCAGTTCATTCTTAGGTTCAGATGATGGCAAATCAGTAGGTGTCACAGATCTAAATGATGTATCAGCCATCCATCTCTAGTTAATTTCACAAATGTTGGGCTTCAACCTCAAAACCTTGCTCTCGGTCTGCTATTCTAGAAAGTTCAAAGGGAACACTTTCTTAAGTGCTGACTATGTGCTCAGCCTAGCTCTTTATGGGTGTTTTCTCATTTACTTTTCACAGCCCTGGGAAATGATTATGATTTATTTCAAAGTAGTAGAAGCAGAGTCATCCTATGGGTAGTGGGCCAGCCTCGGTCTATACCCTGATCTACCTGCTTTCAAAGTCTGTCCTCTGTCCCCCATGCCTGGTTACCAGGAGCCTCTTAGCCCTGTCTCCAAGCTTCTAAGGACAAGGCTGCCTTGGGGTGGAGTAGGCTCTGTGGCCAGCCGGGACTGCAGGGGCAGGTGTGGCCTCTAGAGGACAGCTGTGGTGCCTGTGTCCTAGAGTAGCCTTCTCCCTCAGCACAGAAGTCGCAGGAGTTCTCACTTTGGAAACATGGTAGCCACTCCCTTGTCACCCGAGGCCAAGGCCGCTGTGAGGAAGGCTTTCACACCAGAGGATGTCACCAAAGGCAAACACTTTAGTACTAGCTACCTGTGCCTGAGCACGCCGAGAAGAGGGGCAATGTGGAAAAGCTCACATTCGTGTTTCCAGCAAGGTCTCCACACTGTCTCAGGGCTTTTTGAAGAGCCCATGTGGATCCTTCCTTTCTCTCTGGGGGGACAGAGCTGGAGGTTCCGAGGGGCAAACTGTGGTGGGTGTGGAAGCAGTGGGGTTGGTGAGCCGGCACCGGCTTCACGGAAGGAGGAAGTGAGGTTTCAGGTGTGTTCACACTCCGCGAAAATGCTGGGTGGGCAGACAAGGAAGGGAACGAGATCTCGGGAAGCACTGAGTGTACGGTGTCTTCACAATTACTTCCTGGAGCCATTGTGATCTCCACAAGAGAGAGTGTGGCCTGAATACAGAACAAGAGGCGAAACCTAGCCCCGAACCCAGGCCCAGTGGATTCAGAAGCTGGTGTGCTTTCTGCTGCACTCACTGCCTGCAGCTGTGTCACCACACCACAGCAGGTGATGACAAATTTCGATCCATTGGAGACAGGGAGTGCCTGTGCTGCCTGAGTCTTGGCTTGACAGTGGTCACTGCACAGATGACCTTCAGAGGTCCTTCCCCAGGGGCCCCTCCTCCAGGGGTGGGCTGCTAGCTGGAGCACAGGCACCAGGCTCATGGGGCCACCAAGTCCCTCTGGCTGAAGATCTCCCAACAATTTGGAAAACAGGACTGGGCAGGAGACCTGGGTGTCGCCCCCAAGAGCACCAGCTTGGACCTGCCCCTGGTTCCCTGGAGTCATCCCTTAGGCTCTGAGGATGCTCAGCTTCCTTACCCGTAACCCTCAGGCTTCTATGCATTGCTCTCCAAGTGAGATTTCTAATTTGGAAACTAGGCTTTCAAATGAGAAAAGGATTTCAAGAGGTGCCGCTTAGCATAGCCCAGGGGCGGCCCAGGTTCTGAGGGTTGGTGGACATATGTGGGTGGACGCAGAGCCCTGTCCCACCTCCACTGCCACAGAGTGATTCGTCTGTCCTATCTGCTGGCTGCACAGGGTGGCCACTTCTGAGGCACAGACCCTAAGGTCACAGTCTTCTGTACTTCCAAGAGTTGGACTCTGCCTAGGTTTCGTCTCTGTGGCTTCTGCAGGTTCTCTCATTTCAAGTAAGGGCTACTGGTTGCCAGATTAATCACATGATCTGCTTAATTTTTCTCTTTCTCACTGAAGAAAGATCTCTCTTTACTCCTGGCTCTTCCCATGGTTCTCAGTACAGTGTGCCCACATCCTTGGTACGTATTTATTTTATATGTGTGTATACGGGTCCTGACATGTAGGCGAGGGTGAGCAGAGTGCTGAAAGCCCACTAGGGTTGCAGATCCTGTGGCCCACCAGGACACACACACACACACACACACACACACACACACACACACACACCCAGCCCCCATACATAGCATTGGGTTTTCTTTATTTACTGCTACTGCCCTTGAAGTTGGTGCTAGAGAGCTACCATTTAGAGGTCGTTCCTGACATTCTGCCAAGGACAAACATGCAATTGCCAAGTATATGCACACAGTAGGCATTTCATAAACAGTGCATTTAACCCCTAGGCTTCAAGCCACTTTGCTTCAGTAGGGCCTGAGACTTAGAACAGCACTCGCTACGTGTCACACAGCAATAGTGTATGGAAGCAGAGGTTCCGGCCTGGCTGCCTTTCCCAAGGCAGAGCTTGCAACCCCACGCTTCCACACTGCACCTTCTCTGCCTATGCTGCTCTGCAGAGACAGACACACACAGCTTCCCCCGGGAACAGCAGACTGTGCTGGGGAACTGACATGTTCCTCACAAGAGAGTGGTGGGGGCCCACGGCTGTGGGAGGGGTGTAGGCTTGGACTAGTAACCATGAGCCCAGCCCCACACCTCACTCTGTGCCCCAAACAATACCATACATTTGGCTAGCACTTAACTGTCTTTAGAGTGCTTGTCCCCATTTTGTTGTTACACTTTTTCTCAGGCAATAGCAGCAAGCACTAGAAAGTCTCCTAGCTTTGGGTCCCACATCAGCCCTGCAGCTGGCTTTGAGCCAATATCCCTACTCCAGCAGTGTTCTCTCCTGGGCCATGCCCTCTACAGGTCTGGGGAGCAGCAGACTCTGGCACCCACACTGTGGATTATTCATGCTTTCCACTGTGACTCCACACCCCTAGAACATATGCACTCACCATGAGATGCTGGAAGAGCCAAGAACGCATTATATTGGTGGCATGCTTGGGCAAGACTCCTCGCTTGTTCTTGGACTTCTTATCCTCATTGTCCAGGAGGGAAGTGAGGTCAAGGTTAACCTTCAGGGCACGTGGAGAAAAAAATCAGCATCAGCAGCCTGTGAGGCCAGTGGCTAGGGACCTGTTGCCATAGCGACAGCAGGCTCTCGCTGCCAAGTAAGTTCTGAACTCATTCTTAGGGCCCTGGGGATGTCCCCTCTCCTTCTTGCCCCACTCTAGCCCCTCGGAGATTGGCGATGAGGCTTGGGGTCAAGGGAACAGGACAAAAGCAAAGAGAGAAAGAGGAGGAGAGACAGGAGAAAAGGGAATGGGAGAGGAGATAGAGAAAACGTGGGGCATGCAGAGTACTGAAGACACAAATTTGCCATAAACCATCTGATAGCTGTCAGCATTTCTGTGATACTTTATAGTCGGCACAGCACTCTCCTGACCACTGCCATGGATAATCTTCACAACAGCCCTGTTGCTTGGTTGGGCTGCGTGCAGTTGGTCTTAATCCCCTTTTATTGATAAGAACTCTGGAGCTCTGGGATGTTAGGAGACTTAGCCAAGATCAGAGAGGTCATGTCAGATCTTAGGCCTCCAACTTCAGATCTTTCTAGAGATCCGTACTCTGTATCACTGAGGTGGAGGGACTTTGTCTGGAGACAAGAACTAGGGAGTGTAGGATCCTTGGATGTAGACTCACAAGGCAGCAGAGTCCTAGGAGTTGATCAAACCTTTTCTGCCCACCCCCAGCTTCTTATCTGTAAAGTAAGGGTAAGGACATCTCAAGGGACAGGGAATATGAAAAGAATCACTGTATGAAGTGGCTGGTGACGATAAGCCACCAGGAGCGCCCGCCCCTGCCCATGCACATGTCACACACCTACACACACTCACCTGTGTGTTCTGGATCTGGATGGCTCCCTGGGGGATTGCTTGGGTGACCACCTGACCCTGGGAGGTTACCATGGTAACCGGTTGGTATAAGGCTCCACCTGAGGAGACAACCAGTTTTGGGGTCCCCTGTCATGGGGGTTGGGAAGAGTGAGGGTAAACAGGGTCCCCAAGTCTCTTGACATTTGTGTGTGAAGCCCTTTTACCATGGAGGCCGGGGCAGCAGAGTATGTTTCTTTCACTTGTAGGAGAGAAGCAGGCATGTGAGGCTGGGGTCCAGGTGTGAGAGCAGGACTTCTGGTGGGAAGTGTTTGAGAGAAGGGACAATAGTCTTACTCGGGCCTGGGTGAGGGTTGGCTCATGAAAAATGTGACCCAACTTTGTTCCAACCCATCACATTCGAGTCTTGGTGCACCGTCCGCAGACCACTTTAGTCAAGACCCTGAGGGTGCTGAATGTCCAACAGCAGCAGACACCATCTGATTCTGGATTTCCCTAGGGGCCACCCTGTCTTCTTCCAAGGGTGTTCCCACAACCCCCAGCATCCCATTCCCTGCACTGACCTGACACGACTTGTGAGTTGACGGTTGTCATGGCGATGTTGCCCTGCTGGAGTGCGGAGGCTGGGACCACAATCCCCTGGGGGTTATTGGAGACTCCAGACATGGAATTGGGGGAATTCTGCAGGAGGTCCTGGCAGTGAGGGAGGCATGGTTCATGACAATGCCCCTGAGAACTTGGGGCTGTAGGTCCCCAAGTCCTCCTCTCCCCTTTCTGTCTTCCCTCCTCCTTCCTTCCCGCTCCTCCCCAGTCCCAAATCCAGAAGGCAATTCTCCTGGCTTCCTAGAGAGACTAAATAAGAAGACAACATTAAGCAAATGAAAATGCAACCCAAAAACCAACAGTGATCTATTCAGCTATTCCACTTCCTGCCAACTTTGTACCACCCTGAGGTATAAATTATTCCCTGAGGCAGTGGGCCTCACCTTGCCTACACTTGGGAATCTCAGAGCCTGAACCTTAGGTTGCCAAAGTCCACAACTCTTATTCAATGGGCCAGGGGTGTGTCCAGGACTTGGGAATTTCAAAGCTCCTGGGGCAATTCTGACTGCAGCCACAGCAGAGCCCCTCTCTATGTGCTCACATCACAAATGAGTACTCCATTTGCTCCCTTCCCACATGCCACAGCCCCAGACGTTTTCCTGGCTGTCCTCCCCACTCCACAGTCCCTCGCTTCCTCATACTCTTTAGAGCAGCATTTACATTCTACATCAGGCACAAATCAGCCTCTAGATTTATTTTTATATTTTATTATATAATTTTTTGCAGTTCTGGGGATCAAACTCAGGGCCTCATGAATGCTAGGCAAGCACACTACCACTGAGCTGCATCTCCAGCCCTCCAATCTATCTATCTATCATCTATCTATCTATCTATCTCTCTCTCTCTCTCTCTCTCTCTCTCTCTCTCTCTCTCTCTCTCTTTCTTCTTCTTCTTCTTCTCCTCTTCCTCCTCTTCTTCCTCCTCCTCCTTCTCCTCCTCTTCCTCTTCCTTCTTCTTCTTTCTTCTTCCTCTTCTTCCCTTCTTCTCCTCCTTCTTCTTTCTTCTTCTTCTTGTGGTACTGGAATTGAACTCAGGACTTGAGCTTGCCAGGCAGGCACTGTGCCACTGAGCTATATCCACAGTCCTACATTTGTACTCTTAGCAACTAACTTAGAATGTTAAAATATTTGTTTAAAAATAACAATGAAGCTACACTGGCCTCTGCATAACCTGTCTTCTAAGGGAATCTTATACAAATCTAAACTACAGTTCCTTCAGCACAAAAAATTGATGTTTTCCTCTTCCTCAGGCTTCCCATATAGGAGTCCCCTGGAACGGAGCCCTTTGCCCTGCACTGTCAACCTGTAGAGCATCCTTGTGGTTTGTTTTTGCAGTGGCCAAGGAAGTTAAGAAGACATTTTTCCTGCATGCTGTACCCTTCATCATTCTTATTCAATAGTCAGTAAGGAGTCCTTGGGCTTAATGTTGAGGGATTCCCTATTCTACAGGATGCAGGTTTGGCTAGGTTCCCAAGGAGTAGAGGTTCCCTCCTTGACTCTGTGGAGCCCACATGAGGTGGCTGGGGAGTTAGAGAGTCTGTGAACAGACTGACTGTGTAAGAGGTCAGTGTCTCTAAAACTGGAGAAAGCACAAAAGTGAGGTGAGGAGGAGGAGAAGGCTGAGAAGCCTTTCCCGGGCTCTTAGCTCCTCACAGAAAGCAGGGCTTGAACCAGCTAACCAGTAACAGCCATGTGAGCTACCGTCTCAAAGCTCAAATGCTGGGATCTGAAGGCACAAACTGCAGGGATTTAGAGATGGGTAAATAGCCAAGCAAATTGACTGGGCAGCATGTTTATATTGTGAGGAGGGATCCTAGGTTTCACTTTAAAACTCAAGGAAGCTTGGGTCTTCAGCCTCCAGGTAAAGTCTAGAATGTGGAGCAAAGAGACACTGGTGCTTGAAAGAAACCTTGAGCTAATGACTGCCTCCCTGAAGCCACAGGCAAAGGGAAAGAGTCAAAGAGCAGGATATAGCCACAGTGAGTCTCCTCAGAGACCCTGGTGCTGTGAGAGTAGGCAAAGCCTCTCAGAATTGGAAGCTGGTCCTGATTTCTACATTTCACTAGATTTAACTGATCAAATCTCCCATGGATCTCCACCTGAGCTTGTTCTTTTGCCCTCCTGGATTTCCCCTGACCTAAGACCTGGAGGAGTAGCACCTATGAATACTACACAGCAGCACCCGAGAGCCAGAGAGAAGGCTCCCCTCTTCCCACCCACAAGGGTCCTCTAGGTCTGGCTTGTCTTAGGTGGGTGGGGTGAAGGAGGAGGAGACCTGACTTCTCTTCTTGGATCATCTCTACTGCTATGATCTTGGGGAAGGGCTCCTTCCTTGGCCTCCACTTTCTGGGGCTCTGTAAGAGCTGCCCAGCCAGTGAGGTTCATTCGTTTAGCAGAACTCTTGATCAGACTATTCATGCAATTGGAGTCTAACACTGTGTGGTGTGCAGAGGTCAACAGACTGCATGAGCCCTTGACAGCCTTCACGTACTCCAACTCCCTGAAGCACCAGGAAGAAACTGAAGCTATGGACCCTAGGGACTTGCACAAGGTCAGCCAGTTGTTCAGCAGCAACAGGACCAGCACACAGCTCTCCCCCTTCATCCACAACTGTAGTCCACCATATTCAACCTGCCCTGTACTAGGTTCTGGGCAACAAGGAAATCCTTGAATCTCAGCCACTGAAGGGAAGGTGAAAGCAGATAAAAACCAACCCCGAGCCAGAGGAAGTGAGGGCACTAGAGGCAGATGGTAGTTGGGAGTCACAGCACGACTCTCTGTGGGCCTGAGCTTATTATTTATAAAACGTCTTCTAGTGCTGACATCCTTGGAACAAGGTTGCTCCCCTTCCCAGCATCCCAGCCAACCACTCTCACAGGGAGCAAACTAGTCTTGAAGTTGTCTGAAACTGAAGCAGTTTCAAGATAAAGTTCGGAGAGGGGAGAGGGTACCTTAATACCAGTCACCCTAAAACTAATGGCAGTAGCTTCTGTATAGTCTCTTCATTGGAATCATTCATGGTAAGACACTCATTTTGTTTTACTAGAGATATTTGAGAAGTTCAAACAGAAAGAGTTGTCCTAGACCCTTTTTGCTCCAAAGAAGTATCCAGCAAGTTTAGAAAGTTGCGGGCAAAATCAGAACCACAAAACAAGATGTGTCCTATGGGATTCAATCAATACTTCCTGTTTTCTAACCAAAGGCAGAAGCATGAGGTATCACCTGGGAACTCCAGTGAGTTACTCAGACTCTGGCTGGTTCTCTACCCGTGGCTCGGCTAGCTCTGTGCCAGCTTACCAGGTCTGGCTGCCTAAAGGCAATTTATACGTTGGATCAGATTCCTTGCTTTTCCACTTTCCTCCTCATCCTCCTCCAGTCTTTGGCTGGGAGGTGCTGAGAGGCAGCCAAATTGTATGAGCAGAAGAATGGAATGGAAAACTTCAGGGATACAGAGCGTGGGCAGGACCACGTCTTGGGGAGAGATGAGAAAGGGGATGCAAGGTCCTAGTACACCCAAGGTCTAGGGAAATAGTGCTCTTTCCCTGTACCCATGAACAGAAGCTGTTTCAGAAACCTCCTGAACATGGGGATTTATTTTAAGGACACAGGTTCTCAGGGTCACTGAATCAGACCCTCAACAATCAATATTTTTAAAAATCTTCTTTGGCTAGCCCAAAAGATCAGATGAGTTTGAAAATTACCTAGTCCTTCTCTGCACTGAGTATTAGAAAAAAGTGTCCTTCACCATGCCCTTTCTCATCCATCTCACCATCACCTAACGAGACCAGCAAGGCAGGGATTATTCCCCTTGCCTGAGGGGCTGAGGTCTAGAGCGTGGACTTCCAGAGTCAAGTGGCCCTGCATGTAGGAGGGAGAGGCAATGGGCCTTGGGTTAGACACGCTTCAACACATACGCATGACCTGGCACAGTAGCCACCCAATTTCTCACTTCGTTTGGCTGAGGTCATTCAATGGGGAATGGCACAGTGGAGATTAGAAGTCTGTCCTAGAAGTCCTAGAGCCACTAGTGTTCTTTACTTAGCAGCCGAAGAAGTTCAGCTGAGGCTGCACACCCAACCGGAGTGACACCAGCTCATCACACCCCTTTGGGTCCTGCCTCTCTGCCTGACTTGCTCTTCAGCAAAGTCCCAGTTCTGAGAACACTCCAGCTCAGCCTTGCTCCAAAACTTCACCCTGCTATGCTTTCAAGCCGAGCCTCAGTCTCTAGCTCTATAGAATAGTGACAACACAGCCTAAGTCTCTAGGGAGAGCCTGCAGAGGAAGGAGCTACCATGGCAGTGGCAGCAGATCTGGGGAAGATGGCTGGCTAAGTGCAGGGCCTTATTATCTTCCTGACAGCTCTCCCAGGGGCCTCGTCACATGCCACACCTAGGTTGGTGCTGCTCTGTCCAGGGCTGAATAGAACCGCTTCCTTCTAGGCTCCTTGGCACCCACAAAGAGGTGAGAAGCACATGCGCTGCAGTTTTAGTGACATTTCCAGCATTCAGAACCTGACATCTCTGCTTGAATTGTCTAGGAACCAGCGGCTGAGCACTGTTATCAAGCCCAAGAACTCCTGTGTTGTCTCTCAGGCACATGGCATGGTGGTCCTTGGAGAGGCGTCTGAAGCCTGGGGATGATGGAAAGCCACAGTGTGGGCACCCAGGTGGGTCCAGTGGTGGGCGCTGCTCTTGCCCCCGGCATGCTGTCCTTTGATTGGGACATGCGTGCAACCCCAGCCCCACCCCTCCAAGGAACAGAGTGGCAGCTCACTGGAAACACCCTTATCCCAGGGCTACTGATCAGCGGTCATTGGGAGAGTTTTACTGTAAATCTCATTTGTGGAACAAAGAAGTGTAACCTGTTCAAACTAAAGACCTTACTAAGTAACAGGAAGTGCTGTGGGGTGACTTGGAAAGCTGGGCATCCATGGGCCAACAGTGGCTGTGGATGGAGACATCATGTCCTCCCCTTGTGAGCCACCACCCCTCACTATGCCTAGGGAAAGGGCCTAAGCTGCCCAAGCAGGCTTAGTTTCCACCCATGATAGAAGTTTCTGAAAGAAAACATGATGGAATGCAGACATGCAGGAAGGAAGGAAAGAAGTGACAGTAGTTTCCCTTGAAGCTCTTCAGAAATTGTTGGAATTTTTATCCTACTGGGGTGTCCATGAAGCAGAGAAATGAATTAAATGGCCTTGCAAAGGTCCTTGTAATGCGGACTGTAGGAAAACCAACATGGTTCCCGGGAATTTAGTGTGAAGAGAGAGGGGGTAAGGCGCAGGAGCAGGGTTCCACGTAACTGCCATCCTCACCCTTGCCACTAGGGGTCTCTGCTGGTCCACCGCCTCAGAGCACCTCCTGATATGCAGGCCTCCTGGGAGGATGGTTTTGGTGGAGAACTTGCCTGGGCTGGGGAGAGTCCAGGTGGGCTCGGTTTCCCACTTCTGGGCTCGGTTTCCCACTTCTGGGCTCGGTTTCCCACTTCTGGGCTCGGTTTCCCACTTCTGATGGGGAGCTCGTGTCAGTCTATTCTGAGCATAGTCATGGATCATCCTCTTCACCGCTTTAATCTCGCTCATATACTGGGCGTGCAATAGAACGGTTCTCACTCACATGCAGCTGTGTCCTCTTGCCCTACCCTGGTCTCAGGCTTTTTTTTTTTTTTTTTTTTTTTTTTGGAAAGAGTTTTTCTTTGACTTCTCAAAAATGGCCCAGAAGAACAGCATTAAGTGCTTCTTGATAAACATGTGGCTTGACTGGCCCAGACTGTGTTTGTGTGAGTGCCTTACACGGGCGAGGTTGCCCCTGTCCCCAGACACCCTTCCTGGCACATTACCTCTGTTCCAGTAGAGCCACAATCCAGCCCCAGACCAAGAAAAGCTGTGTTTGCAAACTCAAGGAAGCCAAGCAATAGAAGCAAGCCACCTAATCCTGTCCCTGTTCCGCTCTTACTGGGGGCTTAGTCCCAAGGGAGAGGTGTTTCAGGCCTGTGGGGACAAGCAGCAGCTGCCGCTCTTAAGGAACATTCCTTCTCGGAAGGAGAGAAGCTCTCAGGTTTCAGGGCCTGGCGGGAACTGTGGCCTCTGGGTCTCCTGGCCCTCTAGGCCAGGGTCTAAGCACCTGCAGAGGAACAGCTTTAATGCAATGGCTTAGTTTCTTGTACTTGTGCTTTAGGGACGTCCTCTTTCACCTAAGTGGTGATCTTTCTGAGTGGATTACCTCCCTTGCCCCCATCTGGCCTTAAACTCACAGGTCAAGTCCTCAGGGTACTTGGCCAAGGGCCAGACCCTCTAGGGCCTGGGCTAAGGTGACTGACCTCCACACCCCTGCCAACTTGAAAATGCAGAGGTTTCTGTAGTTTAGTGAATAAGCCCGGCTCCTCCCAGGGAGGGTCTGTTGGTTAGGGTCCTTTGCATTTCTATTAGGGAGTCACAGAGCTGAAGAGCTAGCATGTCTGGCCTGCTGAGCACAGCATCTTGGTTTGGACCCACTTTATACCTCTCTGCCCCTCACTTCCAATATATTCACAAATCCAAATTCTTGCTTCCCAGAAATTGGTTTCTTCATCCATAGTCCCCAAATCCTTGAGCTCTACAGGGTCACCCCTCTCTACCTGAAGCCCAGGACTTGGGAGCCCCACTCTCCTCCAAACGCACCACTCCAAAACATCACCACCATAAGGAGACTCAAGCTCTGGGGTGACCCACCCTACTCTCTGCCTTTTATTAGGTCTGTGACCTTGGCAGGGTATTTTCATTTTTGTAAAATTTAGAAAGTAATGGACACTCTGACGCCTTACTGAGAGGGACAAAGAAGATGTTACAGGTAGAGCATGGGAGGGCTGGGGCTCAATCAGTGTTCAAAACATCCCCTCTACCTGCCTGTTCTGCTTCGCATCATAGAAGATGTGGTTATTCAATTAATAACCTCCAGACCCGACTGTGGCCCACATTCTCCACTTCCTTTAAGATCTTTAGCAAGGTGCACCACAATCAGTGAAGAATTGAGCCCCTGCATAAATCGGGGGGAGATGCTCCATTGTTATGTCCTCAGGTCAAGGGCTGTGTCATGTCCACTTATGTCCTTGGAGCTCAGCAGGCTGGTCCATAAGTGCTCCGGTAGCTATGGATGCAGGAGTGAATGACTGTTCAGCCCCCTACCATCTTTCTCTAGGGACTCCAGAAGGCTGTCCTCCACCTTCTCCCAGACTTCTTGCTGTCCTGGGAACATTTGTCCTAGGGATGCCAGTAGCCACCAGGCCTCCTGAAAGGCCTCCTCCCCGCAAAGCCTCTACTGGCAGTGAATCTCAAACCGTTCCCACCACACTGGGCAAAATCCTCACTCTGGCCAATCTAATCCATACTGAACTTCACCCATCTGGTCTCTGAGCAGGAACAGAACTAGCTGTGAGCATATGTGTGCCAGACCTTAGGCTGGGCTCACTGTAGGGCGGAAGCAGGGTGGCTAGGGTGGTCTCATGCCACAAACATGGACTGTCCATCCAGAACCCCTTCCTGGGCTCCTCTCCCTTTCTTGCCCCATCTCAGAGCTCCTAGCCTTGAGCATTCCATGGCTGATTTCCCAGAGCCTCAGTTGGGACTCCTGGTTCCTCCTACTGGGATTGGGAGCTCCTGCTGGACCAGCCACCTGTGTTCTCACCAGACCCAGCAGTGCCACAGGAAGGGCCCCCCAAGTGCTGGGATGCGCCTGTGGTTCGCCTGGCTTGCCTGCCTGCCATAGGGCTGGGCTTAACGCTCCATGGAGAGGGGGTCAGAGGAGGGCCTAGCGAGTGAGACAGGAGCTGGGTCCTCCCTAGGGGAGCGCTTTGGGTCGTGCCCTGTAGGAAGCACGGGGTGCAGGAGTCTGGGGCGAGCATGGGTGATGAGCGACTGCACTGAGGAGGCCGCCCCTGCGAGCAGCCTGGGTGTTAAGGTACAGGCAGTGTGGGAGGGCTCCCCAGGGACATGGAAGGAACTAGCTGTGCTGAAAGCTAAGTCCTGGAAACTCTTAGTTCTGCTTGGTAGAAAGTCTCACTCCCACCTACTCCCCTACCTTTGTTCCACCTCCATAGAGAAACCCACAGATAGAGAACACCCCAAACCCCATAGAACCAGCAGGAAGAGGGTACAGCATGGCACCTGGGAGTGGGGCCACCAATTGGAAAACAGAAATGTCTCCCACTCTTGCAACACAGGCTGGATGATTAGCACACAGGGAAAACCATGAGCCAGCATTTTGCAACAAAGCTGTCAGGCAGCCAAGATGTTGATCCCAGGGATCCTGTTCCAGAGGGAACACACCCCTCCCCAGGCCCGACTGGCGCTCCGGGCGGCTATTTCAGGATGTGGGGATTAAGGCTGGGGCATAACGAATGCACAGCACCCACACACATGAGCACACCGCACGCACGCCCCATCTCCTCTCCTACATTGCTCCCCCAACCCTTGGCAACCAACGGTCTCCTTCCTGGGAGAACCCACGCACACCTCATCCCTACCTCAGTGAGACCAAGACACAAGACTGACTGTGGAAGGAGATGGGGACAACCTACTCACCGTCTCCCTGCTGTGCCTTTCACTCTCTTTCTGTCACCTCCCTTCCCCTCAGTCTGTATCTCTTCCTGCCTCTCTTCGCTGCCCTTTTCCGCCCACGCCTTTGCCCATCTCTGTCTCCCTTCTGAAAGCTGAGCGGACCCTCAGTTTCTTTCTACTTTCTTCCTGCTCTCCACTCTTTTTTCTTTCCTTTCTACTCTTTCTTCCTACTTTCTCCTCTCTCCCCACTCCTTTCCACTCTCCATGGCTTCCTTCAACAACTTCCAGCCTTTCATCCATTCAAGACCATGTGGCCACAGCTGGGACCTGCAGGGAAACTACAATAAGACTTCTGAAGGACTGTGTCTATTTTAAGAGAATATTAGCAAGCAGAAGCCTGGACAGCTGTTTTTAGATCCATAATAAAGTGACTTAGTGACTTCACATATGAAAAGTACTGTCCCAAACTAAAAACCTGTGTTATCTAGGACAGAATGAGACCCCCATGAATGCCTATCATGTAATCACCTGCGATATGTGCCATAACAATGGCTTCATGGTTCTGACAGTTGACAGAGAAGGAAGCCATGGTGGATGGGAGACCTGGGAGGCTGCCCTGGGAGAAGAACCTTACTGCTGCCCTTGAGAGTGGGCTTCTTTGGTCCTTCCTGCACAGCAGTGAGCCTGGGTAGGTGTCCCCTGGACAGACAACACACAGCAGCAGGGGTAGACTTTAGTGGCCTAAGTGGCCCTGGACAGGAGGCCAAGGCTGAACCTAGGAGAGCCGTATCAGGTGGGCAGATATGAAAGCTCCGGATGCCACCAGGATCTGTGAGCAGAATGCCCTAGAGCTTTAGGAAGATACGCACAGCTGAGGTGCACAGGTGCGGCTGGGAAGACAAGAGGCATCTCTGGAAGCTCCGTGGCAACCAAAGGGCAACTGCCACCGGCACCTGTGCGGAGGAGGGACAGCAGTCGGAGCTCCAGGGCTGAGTCTCGGTGAGGCCACATAGGAATAGCTCGCTCAGCGCCTTTACCCCTCCCCTGCAGTTTGCTTTCCACTCAAATGTCTGAGTTCCGATTTCCCTGAAGATCAAGGCCTTTCTGCAGGGGTAGCCCCAGAGCCAGCCTCACCCTCTGGTGGAGATGTTATGCCCCCAGTGGTAGGAGCCAAGAGTCTTCTCTCTTCCCTGAAAACTCCAAGGTGCCCGCTGAGCACCACCACCCCCCAGGATTCCTGCAGGCGGGCGGCATCCTTAGACCGTGAACATCTGGAGCCCGTGTTCTCCCTCTCTGCAAACCCCGCTCCTGCAGTGACCCTGTTTCCCGCATCCTGCTTGTTGGGCTCAGGCTCCCATCCCTGAGGGGCCACTGTGGCTGTGAAGCACTCTGCCCTCCTTCCCCCCTCCACCACCGTAGGACTCCCCAAAGCCCAGAGCTCAAGGTAGGCAGAGGGCCCAGGAGGGGGAATCCAGGGCCTCTCCAAGGACCTGATTATTTCCAAAGACTTGTGCTAATTTTCTGATATGATCCCCACATCTCTGCGAGGCACTAAATCCTCATTACTTTTCCTGACCGATGCATTCTAATTAGATCAACACTTAAAAAAAAATTCACAATAGCCACAGGATGGCTTTCCATCTCATTAACTCCTCACTTATTATTTTCATGAAAATTACTGATAAAAATGTGCATCTCCATTTGGTGAGGCCTCACAGCCTTCTCAGCTCCTATCTTACATCTCTCCCGTCACCGGGGCTGCGCAGCATCACCATGGTAACTCACAATAATAGAAACTAATAAATTACAAACGAGATGCTCGTTGAGCAATTATTGTCCTCTTTTATGCAAGTTTCTTGCTAATTTTGATCATAAGGGAAAGTACAATAAGACTCCGAAGGAATGAGTCTATTTCAAGAGAATATTAGCAAGCAGGAGCCCGCGCTGCTGTCTTCAGAGGTGTAATAAAGTGGTGTGGTGATTTCCCGCAACGAGAAGAGGAAATCGACTTCCTGACCTGTGTCCTGTGCACCGCTCACTCCAAATCCCACAGAGATGCTGCTGGCGTGGGTTTGCTGTGATGCTGAGTGGATTTTCGGGGCTTATTGTCCCAGGGGGCACAAGTGGCCTGCCTCCTGTTCCCTAACAGCCCAGATGTCCTTATAGGCCCTACAGGGATAGCAACGGCACAGCCTTCCTTCAGCACCCTTCTCGCCACTTCTTACCATTCACCCCGGGAACGTTTCCTCACATCTCTGCACTTGGCTGTCTAATGAGACAACTTCTCAGGGCCCCTGTATGTGTTCTGAGCTCCGGAACTCAGTGAATGGAAGCAGTGGCGAGTCCAAGCATGCACAGAGGCTGGCGCGAGTGGTATGAAGATGTGATCAACAACTTTCTAATTTACTTGGCTTGAAGAAATCATTGTGCCCCGGTAAGAAGGGGCTGTCCTTTGCCATAGTGCATGGACACTGCGTACTTATTTCCAGTGCCTAGGAGGAGGCAGCAGCTCAGGCTTGGAACGGGAGGACTGAGTCCACATTTACAGTGGCCTGGAACCTTAGGCAGACAGAGGTCTAGAGAACAGGTCTGCAGAGCTGAATTCAGCTGTTAGGAAGGCTTTGGGGAAAGATCTAAGCTCCCCACCCCCAGGAGTGCAGACAGCTTTCTAGATGGGCCCTTGAAGCAGTGGCGCTGTAGCATAGCGGCAAGAAGCTTGTATCGCTTGCTTGTGGTCCCGAGTTTGGGCCCCCGTACCATAGATGGGCCCTTGAGAGAGAAGCCTATTGGCCAGAAAGCTTGGCCATCCCCAGCTCCTCCCCTGAGCGAGTACTCTGTCTCCTTCATGCCACTCATTTCTTGCAAGATCTTGGATCAGGAAGTTAGGAACTGTCCCTCTGAGATCTGGTCAATTTTCAGGGACATTGATCCCTCGCAGGCGAGACAGCACTGCTTGATGAATAAAGGAATGCATCAGAGGTAAAGCACCCAATAAGTCCAGTCTCTTTTCCTAGGTCACCAGGGGGGACTCTGACCTTTCTGCACCCCTGGCTTAGAGAGAGGACCCAGACCTGCATGTTACCTGTGAGTGTAGATTTATGGAGGGCTGGTTGGGGGAGTAGGGCCCCCCAAGGTCGTTCCTGAGCAGGTTATCACTGTGCATCTTGGTTTTGAGGCAGGTGATATAACGGTTGCAAAAGTCCTTGCAGAGTTCATTGACTTTCTCCAACTCCAGCAGGTGGATCCGCAGCACCTGGATTGCCTTCACCATCTAGGGAGAGGAGGTGAGGTCAGCCCAGGCGTCGCCCCACATTCCCCACACTGCCCAGCCCCCAACCCAACCACAGCCGGGGAAAGGAGCCCATCCCCTGCCCTGGGCACAGATGTTCCCATCCTCATGGTGGAAATTCTCATCACAGCCCTAGGCCAATGCTGTCACACCTGTTCTTGAGGCCTTGTGCAATTCTGAGGACAGGCCTTAGAGGTAGAAGCCCAGGCCCCGCCACCTATTATCTGTGTGACCTTGAGAAGTTGTTTAGCTCTCTGTGCCTTAGTGTCTACAAACCGGGGATAGTTACATTCTCCCTAACAACTTTACAAGTTTGTTGAGGGGACCGTAGGAGGGGCCACATGATGACATGCTGTCCAGTGTGAACTGGACAAGCATAAGGCGGGACTGAGATCAGAGCGCCCCGGACATGCCCCGTGAGGTCAGGGCCTGTCTGTTCCTACCCTCACACCCTGAGTGCTCGGAGTGGCATGGGTTACCTTGTGGGCGCTCCACCGCTCCTTGCCGACTGCCTGGGAATCCACCCAGACTCAGCTGGGCTCTGATAACTGCCTGGATTGTTACCTTACACCCACTGCCTCTTCAGGGCAGTATTTCTAGCCCTAACAAGGCAAGCAGCCACATTGCAATTGGAACTTTACTTTTTGTTTTTCATTATTTTCTAAACTTTTCATTAAAAAATAGTATGGGGGGGTGAAAAAAACTTTGATTCAGCTATTCAAAAAGGATTTTTTTCCATATATATTTTTTAAACCTACTTTCAATAACCTTGTAATACAATATTATTCCCATTTTCTCCTTTAACAGATGTATCTATCTAAATGAATTGTTTTCTCTATCCTCTGTTCTCTTTTCTAAATTATGACTTTGGGGCTGGGGCGATGGCTTAGCTGTCTAAGCCTGCCTGGCGAGCACAAAGACTGGATTTGATACTGGTACTGCATGCTGTGCAGTCCTCCTTGGGCGCACCGAGCTGGTCCCAAAACTGGGCGTGGTGATGCACGCCTGGAATCCCAGCGCTGAGGAGGCGGAGACCAGAGGACCACTTTGCGTCTGAGCTACATAGTGAGGCCTTGTACCAAATAAATAAAGTAATTAATTTAATTAAATTTAAAATTAAAAAAAAATAATGTTTTTTTTTTTTCCGGAACCGGGGATTGAATTCAGGCCTTTGTGCTTGCCAGGGAAGTGCTTATTCTACTGAGCCATTCCCCCCGGCCCCAAATAATGAGCTCTATGAAGGCAGGGGTGATGTTTGATTTGCTCACTATGTTATTTTTCAGTACTAATACACATGACTATGGAATAAATATTTTTAGAATGGGTAACAATTATCAAATAAATATGTTTCTAATTGATATACGTCATTCCATGTGTGTGCCGTACTAACCTTGCCCCATGTTATTAGATATTTAGGTTACTTCTAATCATATAAAAACATTTCAGTGATGATTTCCTGAGCTCACAGGCCTCCCACCCCCTGACGCTGCATTATTTCCTTAGAATACACTCCCAAAAGCGACAAGAGAGAAGCAATAGGCATCCTTAGGGCTCGTGACGGACAATGCCAAGCTGTTTTCCAACAGAGGTTGTTCAAATGATGCCTAACATCCACAAAAGAAGAAGAACTGAAGCTTTATTTAAACCCCACTTTACAGAAAGAAAAACCAACTCAATACAGATCAAAAGCCTAAACATGTCTGTAACTGTAATATTTTATATATTAATAACTGTAATATTTTTGGGTTAAAAAATTAACCAACCAACCAACATCAAAAACAGAAGCAAATCTTCCAGATCTTGGGTTAGGCAAAGAGGTCTTAGACTTGACACCAAAAACATGGCCCAGACGTGGAAAATGAAGTGGGCCTTGTTAACATTAAAATGTTTGATTTTCATCAGACCCTGTGAAGAGGATAAAAAGACTACAGGTTCTAAGATAATGTTTGCAAACTACTTATTTGAGAAAGGACTTGTATCTTGAATATGCAAAGACCTCTCAGAACTAACGAGTAAAATTATAAGCAACCCAGCTAGAACCAGGACAAAAGACATACGCAGACATTTCACTGAAGAGGACACGCAGATGGCAGAGAAGCACATAAGAAGGTGCTCGGTGCCATCAGCCATTAGGGAGATGCAAATTAAAATTGCGGAGAGGTATCACTGCATCCCCAGCAAAAATCAGTGACAAGCTGGAACTAGATCACCTATGCACTGCTGGTGGGAATACAGAATGGTAGAGCCCTCTGGAAAACAGCGTGGCCCTTCCTTCCTTCCTTCCTTCCTTCCTTCCTTCCTTCCTTCCTTCCTTCCTTCCTTCCTTCCTTCCTTCCTTTTCTTTTTGGGATAGGACTTCCCTGTGTAGTTCAGGCTAGTCTTGAACTCACTAGGCAGCCCAGACTGGACTTGAACTCACAGTAATCCTCCTCCCTCTCAAGGCTGGATTGCAAGCATGCACCACCATACTCAGTTGTTTCTTACAAAACTAAATATGTGCTCACTATATGATCCAGAAATTACACTCTTAGGCATTTCTTCCAGAGAAATAAAAATACATGTTCACACAAACATTTGCCCATGAGTGTTCAAAGAGATTTGAATTGGACACAACCCAAACATAGTTTGATATGTGAATGAATAAAGCGTCTGTAGTATAGCTACAAGGACACTGAAATTACTATGGAGGCTTAAACAAACAAACAAAAAATTATTATGAAAAAGACATATTGCCATTAGGCCTTCTCAAAATATTCCCCCTTGATTTGAATGCATTTATTCCATTGTTCTTGCCACTTTCAGTCTTCTTTTGTGAGTGTCTTTATGAGGGGAGATAAAAAAATATGGCGGATGACATTGCTGAAGACCCATGAAGGGAAAGGCAGATTCATGACAACATACAGTGTGTCTTCATCCACCTTACTCAGTAGACATGGCAACTTCTGGCCCTTCCCCAAAGGCAAAATGATGATGAAAGGTAAATGTTTTGAAGTGACTCAGGATATGGAGGCAGCAGGGCTGCTAAAGACACCCAGAAAAGAGGGCTTTTTGAGCTGCTTCAGGAGGTGGCGAGACTGATAAGTGGGTTTGAAGTGAGTGGGGATATTTTGAGGGTTATTAATGGAAATGTGTCTCTTACTATAATACATTTTTAAAATTTAAACATTGACCTCATTCTCTGATATCACTTTGTATATCACTGACTACAACTTAGCAATAAAAAGGAATGAACTACTGATATACCCAACAACTCGGAGAAGTCATAAGAGAATTATGCTGAGAGAAAAACCAATCTCAAAGGATTATATACTCCAGAGAGTTATTTATATAACATTCTTGAAATGACAGAACCATAGAGATGGAGAATAGATGAGTGGTTGACGGGGAAGAGGGAGGAACTATTCTGTACTTTGACTATAATACTGATTACGTGAGTCTACACATGTGACTCAACTGCACACCACTAGACATACACGGAATGCATACCAAAATAACGAGATCTGAGTAAGACTGGTGGATTATTCTTGATAGGGAAAGGCCCTATGGTTATACAACAAGAGAATTAGGACCTTTCTGTATTAGTTCTTATATTGCAAGTGAATTTATAATTATATCAAATAAAAAGTAAAATGATAGGTGTGGTGGCACATGCCTGTTGTCCCGAAATTTTGGAGGCTGAGAGAGGAGGATAGAGAGCTCAAGACCAGCTTGGGCTACATAGTGAGTTCCAGGCCAGCCTGGATTACACAGTGAGCTCCTTTCTTTAAGAAAGTGAGGATTTATTGTAAGGATTTATCCAGTTATGTTGACACAAGCAGTATGCACCCAAGAGTACTTAACCTACCTTCCCTGATTTTTGCTACTATTTTGGTACTTAAAGAAAAGTTTGGGCAGAATGGAAAGCAAAACAACAACAACAACAACAAAAAAAAAAAAAAAACAGGAAGGGAAGGACAGATGGGGAAGGGAGGGCAGAAGAAAGGAGGGGAGGGAAGGGAAAGAGGAAATCCCTCTCTCTGAGTTATGGCTGGAGGCCCATGTTATACTTTTCTGTGAGCTTCATTGGCATTTCAAGTTGGAGTCCCATAGTCCCTTGGCTGGACTAGTAGATAGTTTGTTGGACTTAACTAGTTAAGAGCTTTCATAGTTCTAAATTAGGTTAGGTGTCACTCACAGACACAAAGTGACAATTGTATGGCTTAACTGGTTAAGCGCTTTTGTAGTACTAAATTCGACTGTCACTCATAGACAGAAACTAATAATCATATGACTTTACACAGGGCTACAAGGCCTTGTCCTGCCCAGTGCCACCTCCTTGGGGCTGAGACCAACCAGTTCTAGAGGAAAATGTTTGGTTTTGGTTTTCATTTTGTGTATTTGGTACAGGGTCTCACTTAGCAACTCACTTCACAGCTCGGGCTCGTAGCGATCCTCCTGTTTCAGTTTCCCCAGTGCTGGGATTACAGGCATGCATTACCATGCCTGGACTCGGTTGCCAGGTCAGAGCTCCCTGGGGGTAGGGCCAGTGTAATATGTGGGATGGGGATCAAAACTTGGTCCCTGTGCTTGCCAAAGCAGGCACTTAATCTGCTGAGCTATTTCACCTGCCCTAATAAAGGAAATGTTAATGTGGACCATTGAGACCAAGAAGTAGACTAGGTACTTAATAAAGATTTGAAGCCGGGTGTGGTGGCGCATGCCTGTAATCCCAGCACTCGGGAGGCTGAGGCAGGAGGATTGTTGTGAGTTCGAGACCAGCCTGAGCTACAAAGTGAGTTTAAGGCCAGCCTGAACTACATAGGAAGACCCTGTCTCAAAAAAAGACAAAAAAAAAAAAAAAAAAAGATTTGATACAGATTTGCTTTTGCTTAAATTTTCCTTCCTTCCTTCCTTCCTTCCTTCCTTCCTCCCTTCCTCCCTTCTGTTCTCTCTCTCTCTCATTTTCTTTGTTTTTCTGGCAGGCACTTGTGCCATTGAGCTATATCCCTAGTCTACTGCTTGAATTTTCTACTTGACTTTGAAGGTCTTGGCTTGTGACTCTCAGAACAACTAGTACATTATAAGGTACTTAAGAGACTTGCTGAGGAATTGATAGCAACATCCCCATGTTTCTTATTTTCACTATGCCTCGGGCACTGTGGGAAGCCCGTTCCACGCCCACCTCATCCATTCTGTAGGCCCACCTCTGCAGGCAGGTTCCCTTATTGCCAATATTTTACACAATGAAGTGGGCACCACACAGCTACGTGCTTTCACTCCTGAGACTGATTTGCTAGTCAGGATTTGTATACAGGGAGAGAAAGTGGCAGTCTAAAGGGTGCTTGCGCTGGGAGGAGAGCAGCTCAGTGACAAACCACATGTGCTCCAGGAAGCCTGGATGCCTGCTGGGACATTGAAGATGAGCATTCCCAGCGTCCTTGTGGTAAAGCTCCCTCACCGGCTGTGTGGCTTCTCATCGTTTACTCCAGAGCTCAGAACACTTTCCCAGCACAAGCACTTGTGAGGGCTCTTCACTGTCTGAGCCTTTGAACATACGCAGGACGGTGGCCTGAGTTCCCATGTGGTGTTGGGGAGACCCTGCAAGACGAACCTGGCCAGCAGGATGGTGCACGCGTGCTACAACACAAGGCTGCGGCTTCTCTTCCAGGTTTTGGGCCACTTCTGTTTTCTCAACCAGCTGACACCCCTCCGCCCTTACCGTGCAGGGCATGCCCAGCCTTTGGTAGGCACCGAGCGCACCCTTCTCCTCCACCAGCACAGCTTCCCTGCAAGCTGAGCCTTCCTAAATGTCCTATGCTGGGACAACCATCTGCCTGGAAAATGTTCAGTCAGTTTTTTCTTCTCCAGATAAAGGTAATCCTAATTCCTTACACTGTTTTTCTTTCCCTTTCCTTTCCCTCTGTTCCTCCTCTTTCTACTTTCTTTCTCTCAATATTCATTGCCAGACCATTCTGTTTTTTTTCTTTTGTATTTTTGGAAAAGGGTCTACAGCGTGTTCACGCCTCACTACTAGATCAGACTTGTCGTGATCTGCCTGTTTATAGCCTCCCAAGAACTGGGATTACAGGTGGGCACCCCACACCTAGCCTCAGAGTGCTCTGAGGGTGGGGCCAGCACAGTGGGACCAATTTTTTTTTTTTAATTGTTGTTATGTGTTTTTCACTGCTGGGGACAGAAACCAGGGCCTCACCCATGCTACATCCTCAGCCTGGTTTTGTATTTCAATCAACATTTTATTTGCTCATTCATTTAAAAATCTTCTTGTGAAGTAACACATGCACACACAATCTCTGCCTACACACGTGTGCATCATACACATAGAAAAGCACCCATCCCTATTCATTTGCTTTAATGTGTGTAACAAATAGACTTCTTCAGAAAATACAGATAAGCTAAGTAAAATAGAAAGTAGACTCTACCCAGAATAGGCTCTGCTCGAATGCAATATGTGCACAGTGTGTTTAAATCAGATCTGTTGAACAGGGGCTGAGAGCCAAACTATCCTTGGGTCTGATAAAGCCAGGGCAAAGGATTACTTTTTTATGGGCTAATAGAATTGGTTTAAAGATTTAAGAAGGCATCGTAAGCCCTAATGGTGCTCTCGGAGGCAATGAATATGTAGGACTTGCTCAGTATTAGAGAAAAGATAGGCAACATTACTTGTGGGGTGGGGGATCGGGGCAGCCCAAAGAGCAGCACCCTGAGGTACGTCAGAGAGCCTTGGAGGCCAGGCTGACGTGCATTATTTTAGTTCCAAAGGACAAGTTTCATGACTTCTTAGAGCCTTAGTCTCCTCATTTGTAAAATGAGATAATGATCATTTCTAACTCATAAGAGTCCATGAGAGTTAACTCAATAATAAGACAACACCTTATAAGCCACAGGGAACTAAAGGCATATTTTAAAAATGTCTCTTTTAATAATTTCTAGTACACTGTTGGTTCTTCTGTTGATGTTCCCTATTCAGCTAGTGGAAAAATAATTCCCACAATGCTTTTTTTTCCTTCTTCATTTGTGTTTAGTTAAGCATCCTCTATCCTATACTTTAAAATTTTAGATTTTTTTCCTTGAGTCTGAATAATATGCTGATATATTAAACAGTTTTTCTCAATGATTTGGGTCATATTAAGAAGTAATTCCAGGGGCTGGAGAAATAGCTCAGAGGCATAATCACTGACCTGGCAAGCACAAGGACCTGAGTTCAATCCCCAGTCACACATGTACTGTGGTCTCAGCCCTGGATGCAGGTGCCGCCATGTGGCCCTGATACTGGGTGAGGTGGTGCACACCAGTAATCCCAGCACTCGGGAGGTTGAGCCAGGAGGATCTCTGCGAGTTCAAGACCAGCCTGGAGGCTACAAAAAGTGAGCACAAGGCCAGCCTGAACTGCACAGTGAGACCCTCCTCAAGAAAAAAAAAAAAAGTTAACTCTAAATCTTCTAGCACAATAACAGTGTCACTTAATATAATATTGTCACCAAATATGATGCATGTGTTCTTAATTCCTTTTGCAAGCTGGGTTCAATCAGCTTCTCAGTCTACCCTCTTTCAAAATAAAGATTCAGAAAAATGAATAAAGATTCATCCTCTTCTTCAAAGAAGTCCTCCTCAAAAAGCAAAGCAAGACATGGCCTCGCATTTTTACCACATAGCAGTGTACACAAGACCTCCTATTCTAAGAAAATACCCAAGACCAAGGCTTCTTATTTTCTATGAAGTCACCTGCCATGATGTCCCACTGTGGTATGGGTTGGCATGTCCCCAAAACTCTCATGTGCTCAGAGGCTGGACTTTTGGAGGGTTGGCAGATATGGGGACACTACTGTCCTCATCAGGGAGCCATCTGAGGGCCGGCAAGGTCCTTGGCTGAGCGCTATTGGGCAGTGCAGCCCATGGAGGGGGTGGGTGGGTCCCTGGGACCTCCTCCCTGGCTGGGGCTTCCTTGTTCCAGGATAGGCCTCTCTACCACACCATTTCTGTGTTGGAGCCCTTGCCATGGACTGGAACTTCTGCCACTGATCCAAGATACTGTAGCCCCCTCCTCCTATAAGTTGTGGGTGCTGGGTATTGGGTCTCCACGATGAGGAACATGACCAGCTGTCCCCGATCTATTATTTGCTGCTTGGGCATTCTAGACAAGTCCTTTACACTTTATCTGTACAATTTAAAATGACAGGTAATGATATCTACACTTTAAAGGTTTTGAAAATTGGATGAGACCATGTACACAGATGTTCTGGGCTTATAGTAGGTCTTTAATAAATTTTAGTTCCTCATAGCACTGTAGACTTGGCCTCTTGACCTGATAATAGTAATTCCTTGCCTTTCAAAACATTTGTATACATAGCACTTTACAATTTACAAAATGCTTTTCTCTCCATTATCTTAGCTGAGTCTCTTACCACAGGGACACAGGCAATATTATCTATCATTCTCTTAGAGATAAGGAACCTGAAGCTCAGAGATTAGAAACTTACTAAATTTTGTAGGAATCAGGAGGCATTCTTGCCTTGGGGCTAATTCCTCCCACCCTGTCCTTCCTCGCTGCTAGTTGGGAAGCCAGAACTATTCTCCCTCACTTGGGGAGGAGGAGTTCATAATCACATGTTCCTTAAACTGCTCTGATGTTTCCTGTCCAGCACTAGGGAGCCAGAGGTAAAATATAATCAGGAATATTTCTAGGCCTGACAAGCATGGCTTGCCTAGCTGGAAGTGTGGGGTCCTTAGAATAAAAAAATGGAACATGATAGCTGGGGGGATAGCTCGGCAGTCTAAGCCCCTTCCTGGCAGGTGCAAGGGCCCTGGTTTGATCCTTGTTACCATATGCTGTGCAGGCCCTGGAACCCCAGGCACACTGTGCTAGCCCTGAAATTGGGCATGGTGGCACACATCACCTGCAATGCCAGAGCTGGGGAGGCTGAGACAGGAGGATCACTATGGGTCTGAACTGTGTAACAAGACCCTGTATCAAATAAATAAATAAATAAATAAATAAATAAATAAATAAATAAATAAATTTATTTATTTATTTGTGTGTGTGTGTGTGTCTTTGTGTGTGTTACACCAGGGATTGAACTTAGGACCTTGCACTTTCCAGGCTGGTGCTTTTCAAGGTGCTGAGCTATATCCCTAGCCCCACATTAATTTTTTTTTTTTTTTTTTGTGGTACCAGGAATTGAACTCTGTGCGTTGAGCTTTCTAGGCAGGCACTTATGCCACTGAGCTATCTCCCTGAACCTCAATAAATTAATTAAAAAAAAATTTTTTTTGATGGAACATGGGCCTAGTGTGTGGTCATGCCTGTAATCCCAGCACTTTGGTAGGCAGAGGGAGGAGGACTGCAAGTTTCTTGGGCAACTTAGAAACCAAAAGGAAAAAAAAAGGACTGGAGATGTAGCCTAACCCCAAGGCTCTGGGTCTGATCTCCAGCTCTGGGATGGGGTAGGGAGGAAGGAAGGCTGAGGCCGGGGTTGGGAGCACCGCCAGGTGATTGCCGGCAGAACAAATGCTCTATGGAAACCACCACGTGCAACAAGCCACACCACCCGTAGTCAGGAACCGGGCACTCCTGTCAGCTTCAGCAGCCTCGGCATCCAGGGAAGCAGATGGGCACCGAGGACGGAGGCTGCGCCGCTCACCTTGGACCCACTTGGCTCCAGCTCCAGCCAACATATTGGCTCTGGGTCCTTGGTTCTAATCTCCTCCTGGTAAATGGAGATAATAAGGATTTCATAGGGCCGTTGTGGCAATTAGATAGCAAATAGGGCACTTGGGTACCATGGGCTTTGGAGACTGTGTGTTCCCTCCTGTTGAGACTTTGAACAGCTCCCTCACTTGTAAGCAGGTTAATAAGCACAGCACCTAGTTTAGGGAGGAGCACTTGCACAAGCATGCGGAAGGCCCTGGAGTCTTCCTGGAACCTGATGGCAGTGACACCCCCAGAGTTGTGCTGTAGATTGAATGGCACCTCACTAAAAATGAACTAAAGACCCAGCTCCCTGGATGGTGCAAAGAGAGATTAGCTATAACAGGTCAGTGGGTCCCAAGCTAGAGCTTGATTCCTGTCTCTGCCCCATCTTAGCTGAAGGGAACTTGTACTGATTTCACCTCTTTATTTGTGGGGAGGGCTTCTGGGATTTGAACTCAGGGCCTAGTGAATGGAAGGCAACTGCCCAGCCCCATTTGACCTCTTGACATGGGAATCAATCTCTCTGTCTGTGTCTCTCTCCCTCCCTTCCTCCTTCCCTCTCTCCCCCTGTACCCCCTTTCTTTTTCTTTCTTTCAGTGCTGGGGATCAAACTGAGGGCACTGAGTATGGTAGGCAGGTGAAAAATGAGGATAACATTAATACCAACCTCGTGGGTTTGTAAAGAAGATTGAATACTAGAAGTGAAATGTTTAGAAAGGTACTTGGTAAGTGCGCTATAAATGTTAATTATTACCGAGGTTGATTATTCTTATTTCTTTTCCTTTTGAGGAGTCCATGAGGCGTTCTGCTCCCTGCTAGGCAGAGAACCTGGAAGTGATTGGGAGCTGGCCTAGCCTGAAGTCCCAGGGTGGGACACAGTGCCCCAGGCTAGCTCCTTCTTGGTCCTCCTCCTCCACAGCTTCTGGCCTTTGGCCCTGCCTCTTCTGAACAGCCCAGGGGCCTGGGGGGCCCATTTTAGAGCTGGCTTTGTGGTCAGGCAGCTGTAATCTGTCCCTGGAGCCACACCAGAGTCTCATTAAAACGTGCCCCATAAATGTTAAAAAATTTACACATAAAAAAATTCCATGCATGAAACTGAAACCGTACGTTTTACAGCCTTAGTTTGAAATCTTGCATAATATATAAAACCTTGGCCCTGCACCGGGGGCCTGTAAATCAGATTTTATAAAACAAAAAGCTTTTACCTTTCAAAGGGGTTTGGGGAACTTGCAAATTTTACAAACTTTACCAACTGCCAGTCAGAGGCTGCTTGGTCCAAGGAGGGGATCTGGGGGCCAGGTGAGAAATAGGCCTGGTGAGCACTGTGGGAGCGTGGGAACTGGGGCTACCCTGTCCTCAGGGAGCTCAGCAGGGATGCCAGCTAGTGTGGAGAGCTTCCTCCATGGCACGGCAAGAGGTACACAGGGTCAGGGTGTGGGAGCTAGGAGAGATGTCATGGTGACACTGTCAGATCTGTGAGGGCTGTATTATCACCAGGGAGAAAGCTGTGAATGACAGCAGAAGGAACACAGAATTGGCACACCTGAGACCTTCCTGGTCCTGGGTATCAGCACTCCTGTCGGGAAGGGGGGACCTGCTTCTCCCTGGGGCCGTGGGACTCCCTTTCCCCTTTTGCCAGGGCCGCTGTGGAGCAGGGGATGGAGTCTCACAGGGGAGGGAAGCCCCTCTCCTACCTTCAGGGCAGTCAACTCACCTTTTACCAAAGGGGTTTGTCTGGAAAAGGCAGCTTGAGGGGACTTCAGGGTCATGGGAGGGTGTGACAAGCTATGAATGGTGAAGGAAGCAGGGCAGGGCCAGAATGGACTTTAGGCTGGGGTAGGGAGTGGAGGAGGAAGGGGGGAGAAGAGGAGGAGGGGGAGGAGGGAAAGAGGAGAAAGAGGAAGAGGAGGAGGAGGAGGAAGAGGAAGAGACCTGCTATGGGGCCAAGTTTTGGGGGACCCAGGTGCCCTCCTGACAATCCCATCTATGAAAGTCAATATTCAAGGGCAAAGGAAAGCCACCCTGACACACATATATATAAAAAATAAATCTCTCAATTATCTCAGCTCATTTGCTTGGGGTCCCTCATTTCATATCCCTGCTCAGCTTCGCAGTATATCTGTCCGGATAAAGAGTTACAGTCCGTTGGGCTACGTGTGCGGGGTTGTAAAAAATACAGATGCCAAATTAACTGGCTGTGGCACTTGGCAGCTGATTGAGCTGGTAATAACGCGGTCTGACCTTTTTCTAATTTCTAATTATGTGCATCTCGGCTGTGCCAGCGACATGATTCTTGCTCTAATGATGGCTCCTGTGCTCGGCCTCTTCATCTCTCTGCCCTACACAGCACCAGAGCGGGGGTGGCCAAGGGCCCTGCTCCACTCCCCCAGAGAAGTGTCAGGGTCCGAATCACACAGGCCCTGGGGGCAGGAAGTAAGTTTGGGGAGCTTGAGTACCTTGCCCAGTGCAGTAACAACTACATTTGAGATTAATCTTCCGGACGTCAGGCACCTGAAAGGCCAGTTCTGTATGCCACCCCATTAAGTTTTTATGACAATCACATGAAATCTATGTATTAGCCCCACAGATGAGGAAACCGAGCTGCAAGGGGGCTCAGTATTCCAATCACATGGATAGTAAAGTGGTGATGTGCAGCTCAGATCTCTTATCGTCATGTGTTCTTTCAAATCTCTCCATTTTCATAATCACTCACTCACTCAGTCAATCAATAATAAACCAGTCATGGGCCAGGTTGACACACCAGCAAATGGACTACAGATTGCTCCACCAACTGGACCCCTCCAAGCCTCGTCACTGAAATAGAAGACCAGGGACACCAGAAGCCTGAGGCCACTGGGTGGCTCCTACAACTCCCCTAGTCCTGCAGCAAGCCACTCAACCCAATTTTCTCAGATTGAATTAAGAAATCTGATGTTTTGAGGGTTTTGTTTTGTTTGGTGAGTGCAGGGTCTCACTTTACAGCCCAGGATAACCTTGAACTCAGAGCAATCCTCAGCCTCAGCTGTACTGGAATTATAGACATATGCCACCCACCACACCCAGACTGATTCTTTGAACAGAACCCCATGAGCTACAGGCAGGGGTGGCAAGGGCAAGGCATAGAGCCAGGCACTTTTTGGATTTTCCAGCTATGTTAGGACAGGAGGCTATGTTTAGTGGGTCCTCCATAGCTCAGCAAGGAGGTGGAGATGGACAAGGGATGTGAAGTTTGCTTCTCCAGGATACCTCCATCATGAGAAGGCTTAAACTCCTTCTCATTGCTCAGTCTTATATTTCTTTCTGTGTTAAATGAGAAGAGCGAGGCCTGCCCTTACTCTCCAGCTCCATAGCCATCCCGGGGATGGTATTCCCATCCCTGTAGAAACGGCTGCCTCATGTCCTAACTCCACAGCTGCCTGGGTCTGGGTTCTAAGGACCTGCTTTCCAACTGCACTTTGATCAGCCAAAGATGGGGGCGGGGCCAGCACTTCATAGTCAACCTGGAGAACTTGCACAGGGAAGCTGTCCAGGCATCCAGAAACTGAGGTCCAGCCTCCTGGGAAGTCGGTCTGATTAATCCCTGCCAGGGAAAAGCAAAGGCTAGGTGTGAGCAGAGGCAGAGTTGGGGCTCTGGATGCCTTTACCAAGGCTGCTAACGTTGGCCCGTCTTCAGGCAGAGACCCCGGGCAGATCCCATTCCCTAAAGGACGGCTTTACTGCAGCGCTCCACAGACTCTGGGCCCTACTCAGAGTGCTTCTGTACTCCATGAAGTACCACATTCAGCTCATAAGGGAAGCAGTGCTGTGGACAACCCATAGCCCAGAATAATACCAAGTCATTTACAACTGTTCTGTAGATGCCCTGTGTGTGTGTGTGTGTGTGTGTGTATGTGTGTGTGTATACACATGTGTGTAACTTTTCTTCTTTCCTTTTCAATGTCACATTTGCTTTTTGAATTCTGTTCTCCTTTTGAGAACAAGCACCAGTTAACCTCTGGGTGCAAGAGATCAGCATTGTTACTCATTAGTGTGTGAGGGAAGAGTGCAATTTCCAAATGCACGGGCATAATCTGGGTAATCCACTCATAAAACAAATAAGGAGCTACAATGAATAATTTCAGAAGGACTATGGAGAGTGGTAGACACGCAGAACCACTTCTCTAGTGCCCTATTTCAGCAGAGCTTCAGGTATCATCCAACCCAGGAATCACCAAGTCTAACCACTGACTGCAGTGGCCCAGGATGCTAAAAACCTACTGAGTCACAGTTTCCTGACCCAGCCCAGACGGGGCCGCTTTCTATGCTGCAGTGATGACTGGCATGGCAAGCTGCTTGGGAGCCTGATGTGCTGAGTTCCCTAAATGCTCAGGACCTTTGGTGGTGTTCCCAGGATGGCTGTGTCCCCAGTCATTGATGCTTGCACATGCTGGTGACCTGCATCCTCCATATGGTGACACATGAGCCATCAACCCTACCCTGGGAAAGTCCAGACAGGTCTGTTGATGGGTCGGAAGCCCAGGCCTTGAAACAGCTATCTTAGACATTCTGGCTGCTACATCCTTCTTCTCATTTGCCTGGATTGCAGAGCGGTGGGTTGTCAGATGCTGGTGTCACTGTGGATAGTAACAGGAGGAACTTCAGCAGCACCAGGGCCTCTTGGTTTATGAATTTAGAAGGCACTAGGATATGTACCTGGAGCCTTCCCCATGATGGGCACTCAAATCTTTTTGTTGGATGAATTAATGAAAAGAATATTTCCGGGGTATTTTAAAGGGATCAGAGAATAGGAAGACTAGCTAGGGTGAGGGGTGGAGGGTCTTTACCAGATTGTCCAGTTCTGGGTCATCGCTGAAGAAGGGTTTGTGCTCCTGCTCTTGCTGGTGGACAAAGTTCTCGATGTCCACATCAAAGCCGGCGGAGGTGATGCACTCAGAGCCCTGCGTGGCCTGTTCACACTTCTCAAACAGCAGCGTCAGGAGCGGGAAAAGAGGGTGCCTGCGGGGACATCAAGAGCTCACACACAGGCACACATAGAGGCCAGGCCACTGGCCAGACTCACTTTTCAAGATCCCTGTCACTTCTTGTCCCAAGTTCCTGCTCCTTGAGAATGTCCTAAGTCCCAAGGGCAGCCCAGATAGTACTAGAGTCCAGTGGCCCAGGGCCCAGGGCCTTTGAGGGCTTCTAGCTTTTCTCTTCCATCAACTAAGTTACATGGATATTTGGAGAGAAGTGATGAGTTATAACACTTCCTAGGAGTCCATTTGTAGTCCAGGAAGGAAATGTGGGGAATGTCCAGAGAAGTCCTGGACATGAACACTGGCTGTAGGTGACATCCAAGCTAAGATCCACAGTGCCATCTAGTTAAGCATATCTGCTCACACATATACATCATAAACCACACACACACACACACATACACACACACACTCTCTCTCTCTCTCTCTCTCTATCCAGATCCAGCTAAATGTAGCAGATATGTATGAGCACTTGTACAGGAAGGGTATGTGTACAAGGCCAAATACTGACCAACATAGATCTATCAGTAACAGTTGGGGGCCTCAGTTAGCTCAGACACCCCAAGTACATATGTAATGTCTCCCTACATGTTTCTCTCATTATACCCTTAGCAGAACTGTAAGAAAATAAATGATCATTTTTTGCTTCTCTGTTTTCCCCAAGACAGGCCCCATGTTAACGATGTATGTCTAGATCTTGCCATCTATGCTCATGGAAGGCATTTAAGAAACATTCAGTGAGTGATTGAATGGATCCATGATTGAGGAATGTAACAGATGCACGTGAGCTGAAAGGCTCACCTAATGGCTCTGTGGGCCTTAGTTTACAGATGACCTGGACACTTCCTTGACTGCCCACCCCCAGCTGATGTCAACAGTACTCGAATTATGTCATCATCCACTTCCTCACTTGAAATCTGAGCATGAATAAAGCCCACCTTATCCATCACTGAATATCCAGCAGAGGTAAGTGGAGCTCCATGAATATTGGTTGAATACATGTGTTACATGTATGCATACTTATTTTGCATGCACGAGTGTCTGTCATACTTATTTCTGCAGCATGTGTTCCTGTGTGCAGCTGGATTGTTGACCCCAGATTTTGGAGACTCCTTTGTTTCCTTGAGAGCCACAGATCCTTTCCAGGTCTGTCTCCTCAGATTCCTGAACCATAAAACTGAGCTGCTTTCTTTTTGATAAAACTCCGTGCACTGGACCTGACCCCCAGAGCCCCTGCCAGAGGGAGGGAATGCTTTCACCAGCAGGGTCCAGCAGAACTTCCTGCTGTGACAGAAGTGTGCTGTGGTCTGCGTTGTCCAGCAGATAACCACAAGTCGCATGAGGCCAATGAAAACTTGAAATATGACTATTGGAATTAAGATGCCGAATTTTTAATTTTATTGAATTTTAATTAATTTAAATTTAAATGGCCACATGTGGCTGGCAGCTACTCCATTGGAGAACACAGGAGCACTGAAAAGGAAAACAGAACGCATTGATCCATTCCAGCCCTGAAGCCCCTGAGAGACACCTGAACACTTGGACTACTCAGTGTTTGTAGGTGGAGAGGCACCCCTAGGTGCCTATCCCTTTCTGGAACTCTCACAGTTCCGGGCATAGAGCTAGATGGTGCTTGGCTCCTCCCACACCCACATGCACATGCATCTTTCCACTCAGGCTCAGGGTGGTGGAGGGTTGAAGGGGCTACATTCCCACTTTGTATGAGCTGCCAAGCTTGGCAGAGCCAGCCCTGGACACCATTTCCTGGAACCTTGCTTTGGGGGACTGATGGAAAAAAAACCCTGTGCCCCAGGGCTGCAGGAAAGAGGGTCAGTATTTAAGGGTGCTTCATCCACAGCACCAAGTTACTAGAAGATCTCTTGAGCTGGGTGGAAAGGTGGCAGGGAAGCCAATGGGTGAATTTGGCTATCGGCTGAAAACAAAGAGAACACCAGGTGAAGGGTTAAACTCCAGTCTAAGTCTTCATTTGCAGCCACTAGTACCGCAGCATATTATAGCCTAATCTAGCCTGATCCCAGTTTAATGCAAGATTCTCTTGGCCCTGAGTGGAATACCAAAGAAAGCCTCAGTGGCTGTAATTTAAGCAGAGCCCAGCAGTGGTTTAGCTGAGGGCCATGAAAGGCAAATTCCAGATGGTGTTATGAATTATTGCGCCTTATGAACCTTCCTACTCTCAACAGATGCCTACTGCCATTTAAACAGCCACTAGATCAATTAGGAATGAAAGGCACAAATCGACTCTGTACAAGGGCACTAAATTACCAGGAACTAATAATCCGAAGCATCGTGCCAGGTGGTGGGGGTGCAGCCCCCACCCCAACCTGCAGGAGCCACATGGTCACCGCGCATTCCTCTCTCTCTGGCTAGAGGGAGGGCAGGAAGCTCCTGAGTGGGAAGGTGAGAGGGTGTGAGTGTGCGTGCACAGACGTGTGCATGTGTGTGTGCTCACTGAGGGTGAATGCAGGCTGGCAAAGAAGCAAGACTATGGGTGTTTGTACACACAGTGTTGTGTTTATTCAGTAGGTATGCAACTTCAGGGCAGATTCATGGGCTGTGAGCATGGTATACTCATGCCCTGTGTTATCTGTGTGGACTGTGTATGTGGTGTTGTGTGCTTTGTGTACACAACATGAGTAGCAGGTGGGGCGGGCAGGTGGGGCTGTGTGGCCAAATCCCTTGCTGCCAGCACTGGACGTGGGAGAAGGGAGCCTTCTGTCTTCTGCTCTTGTGCCACAGGAAGGAGCAGTTTTTCTGAGAGTAGGGATGGAGGGCCTCTGTGAGGAGGTGACATTTAAGTTAACCCTTGACAGAAGAGGGGTAGTTATGCAAAGAGCAGAGGGAAAGGCCGGAGGGGCAGAGGGAAAGCAGAACCCCTGAGGTGGGAGTTAGTTGGCTCGCTTCTGGAACCAAATCTAGTTGAGCATGGCTGAAGGGGTGCAGGAGGGAAACAGAGGGGACAGAGTAGAAAGGGCAGCAGGAGTCAGACCGTAAGGTGTCTGGAAGACCTGAGGCAGCTGGGCTTGCAGGGTTGGGGGTGCTGTACCCCTGGGAACAACATATACCTTCTGCAGAGACACAGCACAGATCCATTTTCATAAACCTCCTTTACTTCCTGTCAGATGTCCCCAGAAAAGGCTTATGTGAGATATGTGAGTTATCTGGCCAGGGGTGGGTGTGTGTGTGTGTGTGTGTGTGTGTGTGTGTGTGTTGGTTTGGTGGTGCAAGGGATGGAACCTAGAGCGTCACACTTGCTACGCCCCTTTGAGGTGTTTTCCTTGTCTTCTGCTCTCTTGGAAGACAGGAACTTGCCACCTGTTCCCCAGGTTAATGAAGGGTCCATGGAGCACAGGATGGGCTACACCAAGGTGACCAGGCCAGCTCCTTCCCAGCAGGCACTTGGAGCAGGAGGGCAGTGGGTGGTGCTGGCTGTTGCACACCAGTCTCTCTCCTCACACTCTGCTTTCTGAGGCCTCCAGGGTCTGCTTCTTCCTATGATCCCTAGAGCCCTATCTGCCTCCTTAATCTCTTGCCTGAGCTTATCCACAGCTCTTATACAATCCGCGCCCTGCTGGTTCTGTGCTCCCAGAGTGCTCAGTGCACCTGGCTGCTCCTTGCTGACCTACCACCTCACACACAGCTGCTACTGAGACAAGCTTCCACCTACCAGAGGGCTCCTTCCCTGAGAGTGGGTGGGGGAGGGTTGTGGCCACACTTTCGCTCCAATTACAGGAGAGTCACTGACTACTCCCTCAGTTATCCGCTCTGTCCTTGCCTAGGGGCTGAGCTATATTTTCTAGGCTACCGTTCAACATCTCCCTGTCCTTTCCTGGCAAGCACAAGGTCCTGAGTTCAATCCCCAGTACCACAAAAACACAACAAAACAAAATAAAAGCCCAACATCTCCTTACAAAACAGAAAAGAGGCTGGCAGAGACCCCCGAGAGTCATTTCCAGTAGCATGGGCTGTAGGCTGAGGACCACCCTGAACAAGGCATGGACCCTGAAAGCTGGCTTTGGAATTACTTGGACCAGGAAAGTTGCTATCTGAAATGGGGATAGAATATGGAGAAGGCTTTGCCCTTAGACATGGGCACTGGGCCTTCCAGAGCCTCACTCAGTATGCCTGAATACAGTACTGGGAGTTGAGGCCTGGGCTTTGTGCATGCTAGGCAAGCATTCTGCCACTAAGCTACATGTTCAGCCACAAAACATGTTTGTTTTCTTTTTTCTCCTTGAGACCGAGCCCAGGGGCCCTTTACCATTGAGCTACATCCCAAGTTGTTCGGTTGAGACAGTCTTGCTACGTTGCCCAGATAGGACTCTGGGCTTGTGATTTTCCTGCCTTAGCCTCACTCAGTCCTGGGATTACAGGCATGTGCCACCATGCCAGGCCACATGTGGGTTTTACAGAGGTTCCTTCCCACTGTTCAGGTGTCTTCCACTTTGAAAACCAGAAGCAGGAATACACAGGACTCAGTCTCTGTTGCCCAGAAAATGACAAACAAGATGGCCAGTGGACTCAATTTCCAAGGAGCTGAGGACATTTGACCTCCATAGGAGCAACTCACCTTCTCCCTCCTGGGTCCCTTCCCCCTTCCGGTCCCCCCAGGTTGCCTCCTCTGTGCCCGCCCCCTCCACTGCAATCTCTCTTAAGCCGTTCAAAATTTGGAGGAAATAAATCTCACTGCACTAATTCAGTGAGAGTTTGAGCCTCGTCAGTGCAGAACAAATAAAAGGAGTGAACTGGCATGACATTTTACTGCAGAAGAGAGGTCGTTTCCAGCCACTAATAAAAAGGATTTGACACAGACTAATAAAGAGAAATGAATTTCTCTAATGGCCTAATTTAGCACATTCAGCACTGTGCCTCCTCCTGGTGCTGGGAGTGCGGACAGAGGCAGGAGGGAGGAAGATACGGAGATACGCAGCTCATCTGAGGGAGAGAGGAAGAAGAGATGATCTCAAATAATGTTTTATTATTTCCTTTTTCTTTTCCGAGCCACCCCACCCCACCCCTACCCGCATCACCTCCCCCAAGGAGCACCTGAACTAAAATCAAGCTCAAGATATGCAGTTCCTGTTAACGATCCGAAGAAATAAAGAAGCCCTCTCCATAGAATTGCAGCCTTGTGCTAGCTTAAGAAGGTGATTAAACCGGATGTGTTGATTTCTACAGGGGTTTAAGCCACCGTTTGGTTTAATTACTTCTGACATTTCTGCCTTCACGTTTTCTCTATCACCCAAATTTGCTGGTCAGGAATGCCCAGTTTGGGGGCCAAGGGGAATGGGGCTGTCCCCCATGGAAAGCAGATTCAGGACTGGACGGGAGGTTGGCTGAAGCTCTCAAAGAGGTCCCAGCAACAGGCTGAGCTTCCTCCCTCAGTCAGGATCTGGAGTGCTTCAGGGCAGATTGGTGCTGATCCCATCTCTGCTGAGGCTTCTAAGAGACTTTGTGAGATCCAAAGGGCCAGCTCATCCCTCCTCATGACAGAGCAGCTTAGCAGAAATTGGGCAATGAAGTGTCTCCAACATTTTTATAGACCTTCTGGGATGGAGACCAAAACTTTCCTGGGAATTCTTGCATGCCCATCTAACCAGAAGCTCCCCTGCATAGCCCCAGGATCTGTCTTTTGGTCAAAAGGACTCAAGACAGCTGAGTCCTTTTCTACTTCCTTCCCTTCTTCCTTGAACAACCTGGCTGTTTTTATTATTAATTATTATTATTATTATTATTATTAATTTTATTGAGAAACAAACAGCAATGAGACAGTTTCAAAACTGATTAGTAGGACAGTCTCAATAATTAATACACTGCATATCGTTGTCTTTGTAGTGGTGTGTTTTGTTTTTAATTAAAAACATTTCTTAAAAAAAAAACATTTCTTAGGGAGGAGTGGAAACAGAGATAGACAAAAAGCAAGAAAGAATGAAAAACTACAGAACTTCAGAGAGGCTAAAATGGAAAAAAAAAAAAAAAAGAGAGAGAGAATCAGAAGAGACACGTGCTCAGAAACATACTATCTGGGGAGGAGGCTTCAGGGGGTCCCAGGCAGGGGAGACATCAGTGCTGAGAGCTCTTTCTGGGTGATAAACCTTTTGATTCACAGTCATGCCGCTCTGTCCCTTCAATTTCTTCCCTTGTGACCTTGGCAGGGCTATAGACCTCAATTATGGGTCCAGCCAAGTGTGTGCTGCCCGCCTGAGCTGTCCACCTCCTCTCCCTGCGACCGCCCTTGGAGCCCTCAGCCTCTCCTGTGATGCCCCTCTCAGCCCAGACCTATTGTCCTGGCAGGTGGGCCGTGGCAGTGCCTGTCCCTTCCAGAGGCACTGGGCTCCTTCCAATGGATCTTTTTTTTTTTTTTTTTTTTTTTTTCCAGAACCAGGGACTGAACTCAGGCCTTTGCGCTTGCCAGGAAAGTGCTTATTCCACTGAGCCATCTCCCTGGCCCTTCCCTCCCAATGGAGAAAGAGAAGTCAGAGCCTTCAGCCCTGCCCAAGTGGAACAAGGATGATAATTCTCCCAGGAGGTAGAGTGCATGGTAGGAGATGCAGATTTCTGGGTGGAGATTTTCATGGATGATCCAGTGGAAAGAGAGGCCCATTCAGGGTCACTCTGCTCGGGGGGACATCAGTCTGCTGATGGTGTGGTGGGGCTCACAGGGGTGTACTCTCCACAGACTCCAAGTGGCCATCAAACTGCCTGCCTTTCCAGACCTCTGCCCATGCATTGGTTTTGACCCTTTATTTCTAATGTCTGAGGCTAGAGACCACTGGAATTATGGAAGCAGAGCCACTGTCCTAGAACACACACTCTCCAAGACAGCTCCTCAACCCTGACCTGGGCATCTTTCCACAGCCCGAAGGCTCACAAGTGCCCCTGTGAAGCGATCTCTCCTGGATGCTGGTAAGTCGAGCCAGCACTCCTGAGAAGTACATTCCAGGCTCTTCACAATGGACTGTCAGTCTCTTTTCAGCATCTGACCTGGATGGACTTAGTAAAGAAAGACTAGAGGGACAGCATGGTGTCCCTTGTGCTGCCACTTCTCCCTGCTCTGGCTCAGGTCACCTGCACTTCCTTGAGAGTGTCTCACTGTGTAGCGCAAGTTGGCTTTCAACACACAGTGATCCTCCTCCTGTCTCAGTCTCCCAAGTGCTGACATTATAGGTGTGTGCCACCATGCCTGGCTGCCTGCACTGCTTGTGCTGGCTTTTGACCTGTGATTTCCACACCTGTGCTCCAGTCACTCCTTCTCTGGAACCACCTGTCCCTTCTAATCATCTCCAGAATCCAGCCCCAAATGCTATCTCTCCTGTGGCAAACCATTGCCCCTTTCCAGCTGTCACTGGAAATATGTGCATTTCTCTCTTGACCTCACACATGGTATAGGGTGGGAAGCAGTGGCTGAGACAAGCACTGCTGCTGCAGACAGACAGCTGTGTGACTTTGGGCAGGCTGCCGGATGCCAGATTCTGATTTTATTTGACAGGAATAACACCTCCTGTGTAGGTTCCCCTGAGGATTACACAAAGGGACATGGAGTTCCAAGTGCCTGGCACTTGGAAAGCTGCTGGTTAATGCTTATCCCCATCCCTTGGAATGGCGTGTGGGAACCTTCTTTATTCAGAGCAGCAGTGACACCATCCACTCCAATAAACTTACCTTCCCATGTCCCCTGACTCATTTGCCTGGAAAATGAGCCCATGAGCCAATTAAAATAGAAGCCTAGAAATACGGGGGGGGGGCATTACCATTTTTTCAGAACTCAAAACTTTATATTTTTTAACCAAAAAGAGCTCTATCAGTAAGGATTTATTTTTATTTCTCTGTAACATTTGTCATTGATTTTGTGTACAGATCTGTCTTTGCTTTTGTGTACAGATCTGTCTTCTTCACTACATGCATTCAGGGACTTTAGCTCATGCCTCTGAACCCCTGTGGGCTAGAGACAGCATGCGGCACATAGCAGGGGTCAGTAAGGTTTAATGGGCCAGTGAATGGGAACGAGTGAATGAATGCATAAAGCAAGTGATGACTATAGGAACGTGGGCGTGGAGATAAGATCCTCAAGTCCTTCCAGGCCTACAGCCTATCCATACTGGGAGACCCAGATCAGATGGGCCATCTGGCAGCTTCTAGCCACAGTTGCTACAAAAGGACCTCCATTTACTGGGGCTGAGCTGGAGGGTGTGTGCGGGGAGGAGTGGCACAGGGAGGGAGAGAGTGTGAAAGGTGCTTGCCCACTGCTTCCCCTCCCCTCTGAGGCACCAGATGGAGGGAAGAGAGTAGGGAGGGGCAAGCCCGCAGCCCTGGTTGGGTGTATTTTTACTTCAGGTGTGACGTTAAAACCATGCCTGTGTATTTTTAGTCCTGCCCAGTGGGCGGTATGTTCGCCTGGGTTGCCTTGGAGAGGACTTCATGTTGCTAAATTGGATCTGCATCTGTTAGGGCTCCTGGGCTCCAGCCCAAGGACTCTCCCCCAGGTGGGCGGACAGGTCCATTCCTGGCAAGTGTGCGACCCAGGAGGGTCCTAGACTGCTTCGGACCCCTCCCCTTCATTCACATGCATGCGCACACATGAGCCTCCTGGAACACTGAACAGAGTCTATAGTGAATTTCAACATAATGAATGTCAGGGCTGGTCCCTGGGGAACAAAGAAGCCAATGCAAGCCTTGGTAGTGATCTCATGTCCAACCGCTTCATGGTAAGGAGAGGTAATAGATGCAGAAAAGAGTTGTCTTTTCCTGAAGTTAGACCACTCTGTGAAGGGTCACCAGAGCTCCTATTTAAGTCACCAGAAATTCATTTAAGTCTAAAAAGGAGGGGAGGTGTTGCTGTGGAGAGGGGATCTCTATTGCCTTGGTCACTGGCAGGGACTAAACATGTTTGTGCACATGCACACACACACACATCTGGTGACTTCGTTGTTATAGAGCTCTAATATGTGATTATTGGCTTAAACACCCCTACATTTTTATTCAGCCCATTTTACTGACTAGCAAACTGATGTGTTGTGTCAAAATATTTCATTGAGCTAAGAAGTGACTGAGTTGAGATTTAAGTCTAGGAATACACACCCCAAATCCTGTACTCACCCCGCTCTGTCCCATGTTACCTTTGACTCATTATTGGAATTACTCTACTACTTTCTCTTTTTCTCCATTACTCTGGAGCCCTATGCATCCTGTGTAATTAAAGAACTGATGGCCATATCTATCCTGAGCATACAGGCAGTGGCCAAGATAAGGAAATCTCTGCCTTACTCATCAGCACTCTGCCATACTTCTCATCTGAAGCCTGCTCTGTGGTGTACAGAAGCTTATCTGAAGAGGCTCATTGATTGGCCCAACAGTGGAGCTAGAACTCAGGCCGAGCTTTAGTTTTCAGGCTTTCCTCTTGACCATGAGATGGACCAGTGCCTGGGAAAAGCAGAGAGCAGCCTCAAGGTTGAAATAGGGCCGCGCTGGCTTAGCCCACCCCTGGCAGGAAGCTGTTGGCCAGAGCCACTGTGCTGCTCTCTGGTCCCACCCCATCTGCACCAGCACCAGCACAAGGGCTGCAGAAACGGCAGATGAAGCTGCAGTTCATGGGGAGCCCACCGCGAGGCCAGTGCTGCCAACTATTAACATTGCTTATCATATCTAAGCCCGGTGTAGCCTTGTGAGGATAAATGCCACCTGTTCCCTGACCTCTGGATCTCTTATTTGTGAGCCTCGTCTTGGCAGGGTCTGGCCACTATGGGTTGCTATGCAGGCCTGTGTGCTGTGTAAGCTGCAGGACCTAGCACCCAAGCACACCTGTTCCTGAGGGGGGTGGCCACAGCCTCTGGGGCTGCTAGGAGTGTGTGTAGAGGCTGGACTTGGAGTGGGAGGTTTAGATGCCAGAAGCAAGGAGGCAGAGAACCAGCTTTCCTGGTACCACAGAAGACCTGAGTGTGGCTTCATTATCCAGACTGTGGCTCCAGCAGGCTCACAGCACTATTTCCACTGACCATAGCCTGTGATTGAGATGCTGCCTCTGGTCCCAGGAGTCCAACTGCTCCAGGAAGGGAGTTGCCTATGACAGCTCAGTCAGGAACATTGGCCATGGTGCCTGGCACTCCAGAGACCCAGGCCTGCGGCACCCGCGCCTGACTTCTCCATTGGAAATGGCTACACTGCTCTCCCACCATCCTCAGGCCACTACACCCAGCACATTCCAGGAGAGACCAGTGCAGCTGCAGCACAGGCAGAGGGCAAAACCCCTGGGTTGCCTTGTGGGAGCCAGAACACTCTGTGGTCATAGGGTGAACAAGTTCCCTCAGGGACACTTCATTAGGAAGCACCAGTTCCCAGGTCCTCAGCAGGCAGCTGCAAAAGAAGACGCTTGCAACAGCACTCAGCCTCCCGTCCAGCCCTGAGCGTAGGGGGTTTCCTCCCCAGGAACCACCTCAGCCTTAGGAAGGGCGGTGAGGTTGTCATTCTCTTGGGGTTCACTTCTCCTCAGAAAGGCACAGCAACTTTCCCACATTGCACTGTGGGCAGAGGCCTTGGATTCAATTTCACAAGTACTTTTTTGAGCCCATATGTGTCAAGTTGATATTACTTTCTATGTCTATCTCCCCCAATTCCCTGCATCCATGTCAGTTTGTAAAAATGTTTTAATCATTGATTTATTTATTTCATACAGGGTCTCAGTATGCAGCTCAGACTCATAGTGATTCTCCTGTCTCAGCCCTTCCAGGGCTGGGATTACAGGTGTGTGCCACCATATCCAGTTCTGGGGCTGGCATGGCATGCAGCACCGGGAATCGAACCTGGGTCCTTGTGCTTGCCAGGTAGGCACTTAAACCACCAAACTATCTCACCAGCTTCCCCTGTCATAGTTTAACACATGACAGACTCAGTAAACGCTCAGGTGAGTCATAGCATTAAGGCCACTAGACTGCAGCCCCTTCCCATTATCAATGCCAGTGTCACTTCCCAGTTATCTCACCAACTCTGCTGGCTTCAGTTTCTTCCAAGCATCACACAGCAGCTGACACCAGCCAGTTGCCTCACCAAAAATTTACCTGCTTTACCTCTGTTACTCCTCACAACAATCCTGAGGAGAGGCAGCATTCTTTTCAGTATTACTTTATAGATGAGGAAACTGACACAGAAATGTTTGGTGGAGCCAGAGCATGAAACAGGTGACCTATGCCCAAAGGCTGCTTCTCTAACTCTAAATCTCCCCTCCTGGAATGTACCAGAGTGTCACATCCTGAGCAGGTCAAAGCGACATACGCTGGCCCCTCCGCTTAGGCTACCTAATGCTCATTGCCAGGGTTATGACAATAACCTCTATTATGTAATTTTATTCTGGATATTACTGTTTTCTTCTTGTCAGTTGAATAAACAGGCTCTAGGAGATTAACTTGCTCAAGGTGACAAAGCTAGTTATCACCAAGTGCAGTTCTAGAGTGTTCTACATCTTCCACTGTCCTGTGTGGCTTGGCGGCATTCATACCTCCAGCTAAAGAACTACCAAGGTCAAGCCTGGGACTTTGGTGACCTCTACAGGGGTCTCTCAGGAGTGATCTGAACACTACCCACTGCCCTATTCTGCCCATTCTCCAAACAAGAGTGGACCAGTTTGGATGGCACAGGGTCAAGTGCAGTATAAACAGGGCTTTAGAAATGTACATTGCTTTGTTTACCAGAGCTGTATCTGAGCAGTGCTCTCAGGGGCAGGGCAGAAGCTCTAAACACATAGCTTATTAGGAGAGGAGACTGGTGTGAAGACCTAGGTACGTGGTAAGGAAATGCCCAGATTCCCAGAGCTGACAAACTAACCAGGAGGCGAAAGGAGGGTTTGAAGCTAGATTTCTGGAGCCACCAGAAAAGACTTAGGAAACCAGGAAAGGCTTGGAGATCATTTGGACAAGACGGGGACATCAGGGTAAAGGTGAAGCTTTAAGCAGGTGTCAGGGAACCAGTGCTGGGTAAAATCTTTGGAGGAGAAAATTCACTGCCCCAGGCTCAGGTGGAGAATCCTAGTTACAGACATTTATGAAACACTTGCACTAGACTAGATGCTGTGACAAGTACTAACTCATTGCAGAAGCAAACTGAGAATCTCAAGTCAGACCACACAGGATGGTGAGACCAAGAATGAAGACCAGAGCCAAAGGCAGCAGCAATGCCATCCCAAAGAATCAGCACAAAGGATGAGTTTAAGTATTTAAAGATAAAGACTGTGCACCTGCGACTTGGCCCCAAGAATTGGCTGTGCACCTCTATCCAACTGGATTAGACAGCACCCATCAGTAGTTTGGAAGGGGCCAAGGTAGGAGCGTTTACACCATGGAAACTGGCAGATGCTACAAGCCAGAGCCCCTCCCAGGCAGCTCCCTGGGGCCATTTGCTAGTGTATCAATCTAAAACCACAGAATTTTTATGGGGGACTGCCTGACCTAGGGAATGAATCTATTGAACAAGCTACTTAGTATCTATTTCATGGGAGCTTCTGATGCTAAGACAAGGTAATTGTAGGATCCTGGGGACAAAGTAATGAGCAAGAAGGAGGCCCTGTGGTCATGGAGTTAACAGTCCAGTGGTAGGGGGGAACACAGTCAACAATACAATGAACTCAAGTGTGAGTACTGCCATAAAGGAGAAAATACTGAGTACAGAGAAGCTATCTCCCTCTCTCTCCTGATCTTGCAGCCTAGTTTCCCAGCATTTTTAATAGAGAAGCAAAGTGCAACTGCCCTGGCTCTTTTCTCACTGCTGGCACCTCCAGCTTGGCATTTCCTTATCAATAATAGGTAACTTCTTCAGCACTGCCAGGTGGGTCACTTCCCCGGGCTCTGGAGAGGTCTTCGCCATAGGGGAGGCAGCCAGTACCTTCGCAGAACCGACTCAGAAAGCCGCCCTCCTCCCCCACTCGCACCTGGCCAGCTTCGCTCTCTGCCACTCTTCTGCTCCCCAGGACATCGCCGTTTCCATGGGAACCCACTCACTTCAAAGGGGAGCGAAGAAGATGGGAGGGGAGGAGAGAGAGCAGAAAGCTGGATTAACCTCACCCTCTTGGCCCCGTCTCTGCGCAGCCGGCAACCTAATCCCCAGGTCTCAGACAGCACCTGACACCTGACCACCGTCAGGCATCTGGGGCAGGTGGGGTGTTGGAATCTGAGTGCAGTGAGAACTTCTTGAGGAGAAAATGTCAGGATTGAGTCGGGGCTGGGCAAGGAGAGACCCTAGCGAGGTCCAAGCCTACGACCCACCCCCACTCCAGCCGCCTTCCCTCCCCAGACCCCTCATCCCTGCTCCTGGGCCACAAACACAATTAGCCAGGATGTGCATCCAATCATGGGATCTGCTTGGATTAGACTGCAATCATTAATCTGAGCCGGAGCTCCTGGTTGCCTTGCTGATTAGCCCAGATGATGCTCCGGTATGATCCAATTAAACACACGCTCTGCCCCCACCGCTACCCCAGCTCCCACATCAGACGGGAACCAATACATTTCATTAACTCATCCTCATACACAAATAAAACATCAGCTACCAGCAAGCTCCCTCCTCTTTGTCACACTGCCCTTCTGCCTCACAGCAGGGACAGGGAGGTGCTGACCCACCTTCCTTCATCTGTGGCTCTGGGAGGGGCCCTGGGAGGGGCCCTGGGAGGGGGCCTCCAAAGTCAGTGCTGAGAGGCTAATCTGAATGGAAAGGGTCTTGTTACATTTATTGACCTGAAATGTGGACTCCCTGATGCGCTTTGGAGCAACCAGGCTGCCCCAGGCAGGCAAATCTAATTAAAATTACCTGACCCTCCAGGAGGTCAGTCTTCCCAGCAGTGGATGGAGAGAGGGCAGCTGGTACTAATGGGAGAGGTGTGGTTGTGGGAGACAGTCCTGAGTGGGGCCAGGAGGAAGCGGGGCCAGAGCGCAAGGGAGCCAGCCTTGGGGTAGATAGTTGCCTCAGGCAGTTCTTGAGGCATGAGTGGCGCCAGCCCTGCAGACTGGCCTGGGAGTCCCTCCCCAGGGCCAGACCTTCGATGCACAGACTTCGAGCAAGGCAGTAAGGGTGTTGGCTGAAGGAGGGTGGGAGCCATTCTCCAAGGGACAGTATGGGGGATGGCTCCCGCGGAGTGGCCACCCACCTCTTGCCTGGGCAGAGTATGAGCCTGGGGTCTTGAGAAGGACTCTCTGAAGTCCATGGGTCTCACTGGCAGTGCCAAGGAAGCCCACTTGCTTTGTGCCGGATGTGGTGACAGGTGCTTACACGAGGTG